>ML777447.1:785711-797033 GCA_009831015.1 Picea engelmannii | reverse complement strand
CCGCCCAAGACAATTAAAGAAAAAGGTGCCAGGACTGAATCTGTAGAACAAAGAAATAATGCACTCCCTACTCAAATTCATCATCAACATGGAAGAAATTGATTTGCTCAAACAAGACAACCACTTTCCAGGTACAAAGAATTTTTCTATGGATATTGTTTCTACTGTTCTAGCTTTGGTCACAAAGATGTAAATTGTTCCTTAAGACTTAGACATGAGCAATTAAGATTTCAAAGGAATAAATATCTTCCACAACAAAGAATGATACAACCAAGTAACAAACCATCACAGATTGCAAATTGACAAATTAAGTCTAGAGACATGCAACTCAGGAGGTTAAGAAATAATAAACAGTCAATGAGTATACAATGCTGCAACAATAACTTTGACCTATTGAACAATGAGATTGAATGCTATAACTGTCACAACTTTGGCCACAAAGCTGTAAACTTCCATCTGAAGAATTACAAAGAAGAACCAAGGATAAAGTTCTTAGATAGAAAGGCCAGCACATGGAAAAGAAAAGATAGTGAAAAATGTGGTCAAGCACTTTTCAACTAAAAAAAAAGGCCTCTGGGAATATAAATAGTGGATGTTCCAAGCACGTGACTGGAGACAAGGATAAGCTACTATCCATAAGTAAAAGAAAAATAGGAAATGTGATCCTTGAAAATGATGAACAAGGCAAAATCAAGGATAGAGGGATGATGAGTTTGAGTAATGACAAAGGAGATGCCTAGTACGTTCTGCTTGTGGATGATCTGAAACATAATTTGCTCAGTACAAGTCAAAACTGTGACAGAGGCAGTGAAGAGGTGTTCACGTCCAAAGAATGTAAGGTGAACGTAAACTCGGGACAAGTGGTGAATAAAGGCATAAGGACAATTAATGATGTTGAAATTGAATCCTTCCCTGCAAGTAAAGAAGAAGATTTAGATACAATAAAAGTATGTTCAGTTAGAATTTTCCCCATGGATGAAGTAGGAGAAGAACCTTGTCATAAGCTGGAAGCATAAGTCTTGAAGGTTGAGAAGGCAAATACCCAAAGAAAGTTCTTAAACAAGTCCATGACCTTGGATAAGATCTTGGATAGCTAGAGATCACCAAATGACAAATCCGGTATTGGACTCAACAAGGTAGAAATCGGTGCTCCTAAGAAACCTTATACAGGTCCTTCATTTGTGAGAAAGAAAAGTAGGTATGAGAGTGGGTGTAACAGTTTTCTCTTGTGATTGAATATGGAAATAAAATCCCTGGATTGAATGCATTATGGAAGGAAAATGAAATTACAGTAATAGAGATCGATGAGATTCAATGGGGAGATCTAAGGGCTATTTAAAAAGCACAAGCTACAATTCCACAGTGTTCAAGTAGGACAACGACATTCACAACATCAACATTCTGATGTACAAAATGATATACATGACATTCTATAGAGATAACAAGACAAAAGACCTTGTCAAAGAAAGTTAACCTTTAGGATTAAAAGGGGAAAAGAGTCAGAAGAAGAGAGATAATAGTGACAGGGGGAGTCATCCACTGATGAGAAGAAAAGGTTGATGAAGGAGTTAGAGTAAGAGAGGTGAGCAATTTTGAGTATTCTACATAGGATACAACAGAAGCTGAGGATGAATAGGTCCAAGAATCAGAAAAAGAAGACTCTGTTTTGGATACAAACATCTGGAGGCCTCAAATAAGAGAGTCCTCCCTGTTAGGGGGAGTTTGTGTTGGTCTTAATATTTGATACCTCCTAAAATTACTGCCATGGCTCAGGGGGAGTATGTTCTCTTTGACATTGATGTCAAAGTGGGAGAAAAGAATCCGGTTTTCTTTGTTGCCATCAATGCTAAAGGGGGAGATTGTTGGAAAATGTTTAACAGGCAGTGTATGCTGGTCATTGATGGCAAGTACAATAGTGAGGATGGAGTGAGTATAGGAAGAATGTAACAGACGAGCATCATAAGTATTTTAGGAAGATGCTGCATAGAAAGTTCGATAAGTTCCGAAGAGATAGTGCAGAGGATTGTTGGCAGGTTTAATAGTTGGGAGTAAGCTTGTCATTGATGGCAAAAAAGTGATGGCAAAGATCAACATGATCAGAAGTGCAGTGATAATGGAAGAGTAAACTCCATTTTAGAATTTCGGATACCGGGAGTTGAAGTGTCGAAACACTTCACCACCGAAGTGGGGAAATCGCGAAGTGGGTAAATCATGAAGTGGAGTTGAAGCGTCGAAACACTTCACCACAAAGTGGTGAAGTGCGAAATGGAGAAATGATCCTAGCCGTTGGATCAAGGTGTGATCTAGGCCGTCGGATCCAGGAGGTGAATATGGCAGACCACGTCAAAAAGGACAATCATGGACTGTTGGATCAAGAGGATGTGTGGCAAAAGATCAGAGCTAGTCAAAGACTCCATTTTGGAGTTTCACGAATCACGACTTGGAGTGATGAGAATCTCCATCTAAGGATCAGTGAGATGCGAGATCACGAAAAGATCAGGACCGTCAGATCACCAAGAACGAGGACCGTTGATCTGAGCTCCATCTCAGAGTCTCTTCTATTGGGACTTGGAGTGACGAGAATCTCCATCTAAGGATCAACGAGATACAAGATCACAAAAAAATCAATACCATCAGATCACTAAGAACGAGGAATGTTGATCTGAGCTCCATCTCAGAGTCTCGCCTATCGCGACTTGGAGTGACAAGAATCTCCATCTAAGGAACAACGAGATGCGAGATCACGATAATATATGGACCATCGGATCTATGGAGATTTCAATCGTCGATCAAACTCGATGAAGTTTATAAACTCATGAAATATGAAGCACCTTTTTGGCACAGCCTGTGGTCACCGTCAGTGGTCACGAGAAGGGAAGGAGTCAGTTCAGATAAGCTCCATTTCGGGGTTTCGGGGATCGCAACTTGGAGAGTCGAGATGGCTCATCTCCAAATTCACGAAATGTGAAATTGCGAAAGCACTTTATGCATAAGCGCGTGGTCTCAGCCGGTGGTCACACCATCGAAGAGATGAAGAGAAGAGTACGTGCAGACAAGCTCCTTTTCAGGGATCCCGACTTGGAAAGTTGAGAAACTTCACAACGAAATTAACGAAAAGGTGAAATGCGAAATCATGAAAATCACGTTATGAACAAGCGCTTGGTCATAGATATGGTCACATAAAGGAAGAAGCTAGCATAGAAAAGATATTTTTTAGAGTTTCGGAGCTCGTGACATGGAGACTCAAGATGTCTCATCGTAGAATCTCTGAATTGCGAAAGTTTTAAACATGTAAATAATGACAATACCCTTCATAGTTAATCCAATGATGGAGGTGAACATGAGCATGATCGAAGGGCTAATATTGATCCTCACAGTGTAACTGCTAGAAACCATTGATGGTTTCTACTAGAGGATGTGAAGAGACTTCTGTTTGATTTCCATAGGAGCTGAAGAGTTACAAGGAATCTGCCAATGGAATGAAGATGATTCGTGGAGGAAATTGACAACTGGATGAGGGTTGGAGCCTGTAACTGAAACAAAAAGGATAAGATCGACTATGCCAGAGAAGATGAAGAGTCTCAATTGCCAGAGAGGTTGAGGAATCTTAGGATAACACCCAGTGATGCTGAACGCGTGGGAAAATCGCCAGAGAAGCTGAAGAGTTACCATGATGATCAGGCAGAGCACTCGAGAGGTGGAGGATATCGACACGGTGTGAGTATGCAGAGTTATTGCACACATTGCATGGACAAGGTGCACAAAAGCTATAAGTACACGGTACAGAGAAGATATGGGGTGGTTGTTGCTGTTGGAGTTGATGTGGTTGTTGTTGTTGAAGGTGATTCATGTGTGAAGAAGGAGGAGAGTGTAGCAACTGAATTGAACAGAAGAGGAACTGGTTAGTGAATGGACATGGTGCACAAAGCATAAAAAGTAGAAGAACAGACAACGCAAGTGATGTGTGCAGGAAGGTAGTGAGGCAGACAGAGCAACAAAATGCAGTAGAACAATGATGAGTCTGGTAATCCATTTTTGAACGTTATATCACTGTAATAAGTTTTAGTAGCAAAGATTTATATTTTAGGGTGGAAGGGATGTGCTAAGGAAGACTGTTGTCCTCATAGGTTCAAGTGGGTGCTTGAACACAGGGAGTTGTAGCTTCCATTTGGTTGCAACCAGAGAAACTAGGGTGGCAGGGTGGTGCAAGGGATAACTATTGTTCTCTGTTATATAGGTTGGTTGCCTATATGATTGGAAGTTGGTGCTTCCATCCAGTTGGTGCTGGAAACACCCAGGGAGTTGGTGCTTCCTTCTAGTTGGTGCTGGAGAAACCAGGGAGTTGGTGCTTCCTTCTAGTTGGTGCTAGAGAAACCAGGGAGTTGGTGCTTCCTTCTAGTTGGTGCTAGAGAAACTAGGGAGTTGGTGCTTCCTTTTAGTGGGTGCTAGAGAAAACAGAGAGTTTGTGCTCTCAATAAGTAGTAGCTTGCAAAACTGAGGCTGTAGCCTCATTATGAGTTGGTGCTCATATGTATGATAATGTAAAGATAGTAACTATTACTTATCATATAAAGAAAAAGAGGTTTTTACCTTGTATGGGTTTCCTCGGGAAATATCTATCTCCGTGTTTCTCATATATGTGACTGATGCTGAATGTGCCATTGTTTATTTCCCTGCATTATTGTGATCATCATTCAATGTTTCTGCAAAGAGTTTAAAAGAAGAATAATTTTTTAAGCACGGTAACAACTGATTCACCCCCCCCTCTCAGTTGTTCAACAATACTTTCAACCAATGGAGTGTCCCTACCATCCTCAAGTATGACTCTTTATAGGAAATGAGTCAAGGAAGACTTATCACATTTTGATTCTTGATGCATCCTGAATGATAACGAGTCCAAGAGAGAAATGTAGTGGACCCATGTCCGTTATGAAGAACCTATTATGTAGAATCCTCTTGACTGCAACAATTGTTTAAGTCGAGCAACATGTGATCAACAAATCATTAACATATAGAACTAGGAGTAGAAGTGAATCAACTGTCCCGAGCATGTAAATATTCGCATCTGATTTACAATGTACAAAGTTTTGTGAGAGAAGGTAGGAGTCCATCTTGACATACCATGCCATCAGAGCCTTCTTGAGGCCATAAATAGATTTCTTCAGTCGAAATACCAAAGATGAATCCTACATAAATCACTGGGGTTGATCCATATAGATATCCTCAGAGAGATCACCATGAAGAAATGCATTCTTCACATCCATATGATGGAATTTCCATCCCTTGGCTTCCACAATGGCAAGTGCCAAACGTATAGAATCCATCTTCTCTACTGGAGTGAAGGTCTCATCATAGTTAATTCCATGCACTTGTTGAAAGCCTTTGGAAAATATCCTGGCTTTGTATCTGCTAATCTGTCCATCTGTTGTGCTCTTAGTCTTGTAGACCCATATGAACCTAACAAGTTTCCTTCTAGAAGGAAGGGGAACCAAATCCCAAGTTTGGCTCTCGAGGAGGGAGTTGTAATCCTTCTGCATGGAGGATTCCCAAAAGGGATTTCCAACAACCTCAACATAAGACTACATGGGTGAAATCGACTCAGTGGCAGTGAGGGCAAGAGGAGGCTCCTCAAAATTAGATCGAGTCCTCCTAGTATCAACTAGATCCCCAATAAGATCCCTTGCATCCTGAAGAGTAGTATGGGCCCACTTGGGCCTCTACTTTGGCTTTGCATCTGCATCTGAGTGCACTGACTCTGCATCTGACTGTACTGAATCTATATCTAGATCATCTGAATCCTGTGAATCATAACTCTCATATGAAGAAGAGTCAGTATGTGAATTATCAACATCTTTGATAGGTGGAAGAATAAAGGTGTTTACATGAAGTTGCTAAGGTACACGCGAGACACTTTCCTTGAATTTGACACTACGCTCAATGATGAGCCGGTCCTAGGACATATCAATAAGTTTGTATCCCTTCACACTGTTGGGGTATCCAAGAAAGATATAGTCTATGCTCTGTGGATCAAGTGCCTTCCTCTTTTCAGAGGGAATATGAGCTCATGCATGTGAACCGAAAATACGAAAGTGGGTCACTTCCGGTTTGAGGTTGTTCCAAGCCTCGTAGGGGGTCATATCCTTGACAGATCGATGGGGAGATCTGTTTTGGATGT
Organism: Picea engelmannii; assembly: GCA_009831015.1. Lineage (NCBI taxonomy): Eukaryota > Viridiplantae > Streptophyta > Pinopsida > Pinales > Pinaceae > Picea > Picea engelmannii. The sequence goes on along the minus strand of ML777447.1, from coordinate 790,858 downwards.
AGTATGCACAATTAAGTGCTTCAACCCATAATCTCTATGGAAGTGACTTTGCATGTAACATGCAATATGCCATCTCTTTTAGAGATCTATTTTTTCTCTCAACAACTCCATTTTGCTACAGAGTATAGGGAACCGTGTGCTACAACTAAATTATTGCCTCATGAAAAATATTTTGTATCTCATGGTTGACATACTCTCTCCTATTATCAGTTCGAAGGATTTTGAGTTTCTTTCCTGACTGTGTCTCAACAAGGGCTTTGAAATCTTTGAGGTGTTGAAAGAGCTCTGATTTTTGCATGAGAAAGTAAATACACGTGAAGCGTGAAAAATTATAAAAAAAAATGAGCGTATACCTTGATTTACTGATTGATGGTTGCAGAAAAGATCCCATGATGTCACTATGGATAAGATCGAAAGGAGAGGAAGTTCTCTAAGTCTTTCCTTTGTTGAATTTATCTCGAGGGTGTTTTCCAAGAACACATCCCTCACAATTTCCTTTGGAGAAGTGGATGTCGGGTAGACCATCAACCATTCCCTGTTTGCTAAGTTGTTGCGTATATCTAAAATTTAAATTCCCTAACCTTGTGTGCCATATCCTACTACTTTCATCAACATGGGTAAGAAGTAATGCAAAATCTGGTTCAATAAATTAAGAAAATGTGTAGAGTCTATATTGATCATTTACCTCACCGATAGAAACCATGGAATTGGTTTGCATGTCATAGATATCCACTACATTAGGTATGGATATGAGTGTTGGTTACTATTTCCCTTCTCGGGTTGTTTGAGTTATTGAACCATGGTTCATGTCATTCGGGGTTCCAACAAAGCCTATAAAACTATCAAGCCTCCTAGTAAACCAGAAGGCAACACAACACCCAGATGGTACTGTGCAGTCTCACCCGAGATAGCTTTAAATGGGTGACTGTAAGACTCATGTGTTTACAACCTAGGATAGAGTAGGGGATAGGGGTTTCTTGATTAAATCCTGGTACCATGAGATGTAAGGTAAACTACTTATTTCTTTAAGTCGCATACGTATATCCCACAGTTTAATTCCAACAAACTATAAACAGATTCACAACAATGTATTAACTCATTCATCAAGCTTAACCATTAATTGGTGAAAGAAAGTAGAGATGCATACATTCAACACATTACATAAGTATTACCATGGTTCACCCCCTCATGGGATAGGTCCACAAAGATTTGGCTCTTGGCTCTTTTATTATGGTAGTTCTGCATTTTTGGTACCACGCGCTTACAATTCTCCAAAAAACTGGGTAAGGTCTATGTGAGGCGAACTAGATCGCACTAAGATCTGCAGCTTGCGTTCTAATCCTCAGACCTACCTTCCCTCGTATCTTCCTTTCTCAACAACTTACAAAATTGGTTCATACAGCTAAAAACATTACATATCGCCTATGCTCTTGCATGGTTACAGTCTCCAAAACTTCACTGCAAAGCCTAACCCTCAACAACAACAATAATAAAAACAACCATCCCTATATGATACTTTCGTATCTATATTTATACATTTTGGGCTCTTCAAAATTTTACAAAATATTACAAAAAACCTAACCCTTCTTATGTTAGGTCTTTCTCCCATGCGTGTGTTGTTCTTCCTCTAGCTATCGCTTTCCTTTGTGCACGCTTTCTTGCATGCGCGCGTGCTATTTATTTTTCCAGTTGTTACTTTGATTTTCTTCACGCTTTCTTTCCCACGATCGTTCTTCTTTCCCCTTCAATCTGGTGTCAACAGCCCCCCAACACTGACATGTGACTCGTCCTGAGTCACCTAATTTCTCTGTGCTTTCTTGATCTCCTTGGTGATCATCTGGAACTTCTCCTGCAACTTTGCTTCTTTTGTCAGTGCCTTCGCAGTTTTCTCCTTGATGGTGTGGACTGTTTGAGCTGCCACTTCCTCGCTCATCGGTTCTAAACATTCTAGCTGAGTCTGTGCTTTCTATTTTTTGGCTTCTTCTGCATGCGCAAGTACTTATGCTACCCATTCCTGCAACGGTTCTATTTGAGCCTGACACTCCTATTTTTCTGTTTGTGCAGTGATAAGTTCTGCCTGTATCTTCTTCAACTCTTGCGTTCCCTTAACCTGTTCTGGAGTTGGTATCATATTTTGTGGCTGCTTGATTTCTTGGATCGTTGCATTGATCCTCTCCTCCTCCTTGTCCCAGTGTTGGACCTGTGGATCCTCTTCCAGCCTTATCCAAAGTTGCGATATTTTATCCAGCAAGTCGGCTACTGTGTTAACCTATTTTTCTAGCTCCTGCAGTTGCATTGTTGCTTCTTGGTTTCTTTTCTCCTTCGCCACTGGTGGAGTTGTTGGTCTAATTTGTCCGCAGAGAGTCTCGATCTCCTTCTGATATTGATGAATTGCTTGTGCAATCTGGTCGATATTTTCTGTGGCTGGGAGTTCATTTCCTTGCGTAGTAGTTGGAAGTTTCCCATAAATTTCTTCCACTCTGCGTTCCATCTCATTTATGTGTTCCTTCTGCTCCTGAGTTTCAGATTTGGCCTACTTCTTGTACCGCTGGTCTCTTAGTTCCCCCAGGTTCCTGTGTGATGGGGTTCGATGCGGTTTCATGTGCTCCCTTAGCCGATTTTCGCTGTCCATTGGTCAAATGAGTGGTTTCTGTCCTCCTCTTATGGGTCCTTGGCTGCTCTAAGCCATCATCTGCCCGAGTCGACTTGTTTTGGCCCGTTCTTCATTTCTTGGGTATTGGGATTTTTGGAGGCTATGTTTCTGCCTGTAGATCCCCTCCTTCTGCTATTTGTCCTAGTACTTCTCTGGGTATGGTCTGAATCCTCCATTCATCATGTCATTCGCTGATGATCATGTCAATATCTCCCTCAGTGATGCAGTAGCTCATTTGTAGCCACTGTTTATCCGGGTCCTTCCTTGGTTGTATCCATATGGCTTGTCGCCTAGCCCAGAAATTGGCGATGCCCCTGTATCATTCGACAACCTATGGTGTTATTCTCCATGCTCGGCTGATGGCTTCTTATATCTCCCATAGGTAAGCTTTGAATACGATTCCATTCTCCCTCCCTCTTATGGTTGGCTAGTGGCATGGATCTCAGAATGTGATATCTTGCTCCTCCTGGCTGTGGTGTGGTACAAAAGACGATGTGTTCTGGTTCTCGCCATCCCATGAAATATATGAGAGTGATAATCGATGAGTAATGAAATTTTGTACCTGTGTCCTACTCATCTTTGCAGTCTACTTGGAACAAGTTTGATAGGTATGGCACCCAACTCATGCAGGTGCCTTTTGCACACTGGGCTGCAACAACAATGACTCCTGTCGATACTTTTTCTATGCGACATTTCCTTAGTAGTTTGTAGGCTAAGATATTTGTGCCCAATTGCGTCATGGCATTGTTGATCTGTTTAATTATAATTCCTCTTGTTCCCCTCTCGGTGCCATATTTCTTCTTCTTCTCTTCTGTCAATGTTTTTTCCTTGGACTTATCATCCAGAATCAACGCGTGATCGATACCCTAGGTGGGTAGGCCTATTATCTATGTGATAAGTTTGACAGTTATGGGGATGGGTTTGTCCATCCATACATCCCCTCCATGTGTAACTGCTAACAATTTCTTGATACATGCCGATGCATATTTACCTCTGCCAAAGTGTGGTATCTTCAACAATCCTAAAATTCCTGTTCTCTCCAGTCCAGTTGCCCACTGGTGTGGCTGAGTGATGGTTTCTCCGAGTTGGTTCACGACTATTTTCTACATAAAGACCTGTTGTGCAAGCTCTAGATATTTGGTTTCATCTGATACGTCATGGTCAGAATAATTGAGCTTCCTGAATGACCCAATAGTTGCGGGTCCACCTGTACTCCCTTTGGTATGCGAGGTAGCACAATCTCTACAACTAATTTCTTTCTAGGTGAGATCAGTATCTGAACTTGGTCCTCCTGCTGTGTTGGTTAGCTCAAAGTTCCAAAAACTCCTGGCTATTCCTTTGTCATCCACTCTGGCCATGCCTAGGTAGTTCCAACAGTCTCCTTGGCTAGGTGACCTAAGCCGGGTGCTTGCATCTTGTCTGGGTGATCCTCTGCTCCCAGATGCTATGTCATTCCGTTCACTTCCACGACTGCTTCAGTACATTCTGATGGTATTTCCTGGTGGGTTTCTTCTTCTTTGTTCTGATGCTCGTGCACCGATGCTGGTGTATCCTATTCCATGGCCTTTGTTTGTGGTTGTGAAATCTCTTCTAGTATTGGTATGGAATCTATTGGGATTTCCTCTGGTGACGGGATTTCATCAATATCGATGATCTCTGGTGGCTGCTGCTCGTTTTCTTCCAGTGATCCCTATTTCCTAGTTTGAACCCTGGTTAATATGGCTATTTGGCATGGCTCTGCGAGCTTCGGTGGTTCCATAATTGTGTATGTCGAATGTTTTCTAAGTTCGAATGGCTTCAGTGAGCTCTACGGTTTCACTATGTTCGTTCTAGTTACCATTTCTCTTTTTCTGTTCTCCTTTCGCGAATAGAATAACTTCTTCTGTGCTCGTGTGTTCTATGGGCTCGTCATGAATCTTGTCGATGACGCTTCCTCCATCATATGATTAATGCACCATAACTGTGTGTTCAATGCATCCACGATGGTTTCATACTTACCATTACACCTACTCTGCCATCTCCAGTTGTCGTGTTTAATGTGACATCCCATCCGTCCTTTCCTTGCTTTAACTTTGCCTCATTCTGTCTTGTCAGCCTGCTTTTTCCGACTTTCCTTTTCTTGCTTGTCTCCTTTTTCGATACGGATGTTATCGTTTCCCTTGCTGGCTTCGTGTTTCGTATGCAGCTTGTCCCTCATGCTGTGCGCTTTTTTTTACTACGCGGTGGGTGGTCGACTGTCCTTGTACATCTTTAGTCGGCTCCCATTGATCATTCCTATGAGGTCTGCACCTGCTATATCTCTTAACTGTACAGCTCCTCCATCCGTGATAGATTTTATGTAATGTCCCCCACCTCTTAGAGAGATGATGAGGAGACTCAGTGGCTTGGGCACCCCCACTAGGTCATAGTCTCACACTGAGGGGGGGAAAGTCAAGAAGTTAAAAGTTATATTTTTAAGTTGACTTAAGAAAGGAAAAGGATAAAGGATTAAAAG
>ML777447.1:768342-781879 GCA_009831015.1 Picea engelmannii | reverse complement strand
CCAAGAGGATGGAAGCCATCTTCAGAAGGGAAGAAATTGTATACGCAACAGAATGTAAGGTCTCAACATGGGTGGATGAGAAGGGAAAGGTGCATTACACACTAGAGATGTAAATTCCCTACTTGTTCTTCTTCTTGTGTGTAGGTGGTTGATAGTTTTCAATTTTGGCTTCTATTCCATCTCGCTGCTACATTTTTCTAGGATGTTTTGCAATATTTTTATAGATGAAGGATCACTTAACATTTTGATGCATGATTGCAAAAAGTCTTTGATAGTACTTACTTTTTCCTTGGGTTGTATTATGTTGGTATGGTCCAGTGATGGCAGCCTTTCATATTCTAGATCTTCCTTGCTCTGTTGTGCAGTCGACGCAATGTTCTCCTTCTGGAATTCTTGTCGGGCTTCTGTAAAGATCTCCTTGAAATGCTTCTTGGGGTCTGTGTTCTTATTTACCCATTGGTTATGTGCTGGTTCCTGTCGAACTGTGTCATTTCCTATTTTTGTTCCTCCTCGAGTGACTATGTTGATGTTCCGTCCGTCATCCCTTGCTTCGGCTGAAATCTAATGAACATTCTGGTTATTTTGATTCCTTTTTTCCTGGATCTTTACAAGTAATGTTGGACATTCCTCTGTATCATGGTCCGATGCACAACAATACATACAAGTCACTGGTGGCAGTAGGCACTCTTGTGCATAATGTCCTGGTTGCTGGCAATTGTGACATCTGACTGGTCCTCTATTGCGTCTAAAACCTCCTCTAGCTTGTCCTGGTCCTCTATAAGCTACGCGATCACCTCACGACGTGTTATACTGTGGTCCCTGATTATACTGCGCGGTAATGTATTGGGGTTGTGCCAGGTTGTACTGTGGCTGGGCATTATTGTAAGGCTGCGACGCAATCTTATACTACTGTTGCGTGGTGTTGTATGGGGCTGGGGCTTGAGTGAATTGTGGTGCTACTTGCCTAGTCATCATTTCTACCTGTACCCTATATGCGTCTGATGTTCTTTCCCGCATCAGCTCCATAATTCTGCAATCTTTGTCATCATGGCCGACTGACTTGCAAAAGGTGCAATATGAGTTCTTTGGAATTGTTTGGTATTTCTACATCATCGTGTAGTGGTAAGGGTTGTGACCCGGTTTCTTGCATATTTCACACCATAATCCTCCCTGTGGTAGCGGGTTTGGCATCTCCGTCACTGTATACTGTGCGAATGTTGGACATTCATTCTTATGGCGTCCTTCCGTCCTATAGGTAGTGCACCAAACGACTCATTTTTCCTTGTTCTTATTCTAGTTCATCCGAAGTGTTAAGTTCTTTAGATCCTCTTTCAGTTCTTCGATATTCAGGTCCATCTGTTGGTACTGATTCTCTTCCAATTACAAGGATGCCTGCAGAGCCTCTACCTGCATCTGAAAATTCTGTTGTCGTAATGGATATTTTAAGTGTGGGAGTAGTGAGTTGACAAACAGGTGTCGATGCTGCATATCGATCATAAGGTATTTTAACTTTCCTTTTAATCGCTTGAATATTTGATCAATCTCCCATACCGATTCTCCTGGTTTCTGTCTTATTTCAATCATCTCATTCATGTATTAATCCTCTGAGAACGGCTTCTGGAACTCATTTATCAATAGTTTCTTAATGTCGTCCAGTGTCCTTGTCGTTCCGGGAATATTGTTCATGTCTAGACTCATGTATTAGTCTAGTGCTCGCTCTCTTAGCGTGATCACTAGCCGCACGAGTTTGGTATCTTCATTAGTGATCTTCTTTGCTTCCCATATCTTTGTGCAAATGAACAGACTCTTCTCAGGGTATTTTGCTGCTTCTCCTAAAAAATATGGTAATCTGATAGTAGGATTGTGTCCTGCCATTCCAAATACTGAGCTACTCCCTCCTCCACACGGTGTATATACTTGACTAAGGTTGCATGAACTGGATCCTCCAGTTGTTTCTCTTTGTGTAGATGTACTTCCTGCTATTGGACTTCCTCCAAACTTTGGTTGTCTAAACGATGGTGTTCTCTTTGGTGTATTGGTCACACATGGGTTTATGGGTTCCACACTGACATTAATATTAAAAGGATGGTTGTATTTTCCTCCTGTTCTTGGGCCTCTTGTTTTCCTCGCATACATGGTGCACAGGATTTCCTCAATCTTCTCCATAGCCTGGAGATCCTCTACCTCTTCCTCATCGCTTTCCAAGTCCTCCCTCTCAACTATGACTCTCTTCTTGGTATTCACCTTATACTGGTAGGGTGCTCCGCTATGCGTCGTTCTCGATGACTCAAATATCCACTTAAGATGGTAATCATCCATCAAGATCAGATCCAAGGGTTCCTCCTCCTTATTCTCTTTATCCTGCCCTCCTTCCATTCCTCCTCTCTTTGTCAGTGCTTCCCCCCTTCCCCCATGCACGCAGGGAAGTCTAGCTGTCTAATTCCATTGTCATTACACCTTTGTTATATAGCAACATCTTGATAGAAGTATACAGTGATCGAATGTACCTTCCTCTAGGTTCTCATAGGAACTCTTGCTCTGCTGCACTGTATGACTTTGTTGTGTCTACCACAAATTCTATGATAAAGCCTACCACAATAATGTTTAGCCAATAGTCGACTGCGCGGGTGAATTTGTTGTTCACCTGCTGCAACTGTTGGATCTGTACTAGAGTCTAATATAGTTGTTGAATCCAGTTCGTCACGTGGTTATCCTTTAACCTTAAGATCCATTCCTATAGTAGATGTAGAAAATCACACAAAAATACTTCGTGTAAATCCGTAAATACGTATTTATCCACATATTTACGCGATGCGATCCTAGGGTTTCTATTGTTTTTTTGTGCAAAATCTATCTCTTTAGTTCTCAACCAACCCTCGATTTCTTCTCTCGTGGGGTTCCAAGGTCTCAACATTCCCTTATAACGACTCATTGCTCTTATGTTCCACTCCTTCAATTCTTATTCATTTTATCTCGTGTACTCAATCCTCTCTTGTTCCTCTTAACACGACAACATAACCGTTTGTTGGTTACTATTTCCATTCTCGGGTTGTCTCAGTTATTGACCCAGGGTTCCAACAAAGCCTATAAAACTATCGACCATCCTGGTAAACCAGAAGGCAACACAACACCCGAAAGGTACTGCGCAGGCTCACCCGAGATAACTTTAAATGGGTGACTGTAAGACTCAGGTGTTTATAGCCTAGGACATAGTAGGGGATAGGGATTTCTTGATTAAAGCCAGGTACTATGAGCTGTAAGGTAAAATAATTATTCCTTGAAGTCGCATATGTATATCCCACAGTTTAATTCCAACAAAGTATAAACAGATTCATAACAATGTATTAACTCATTCATCAAGCTTAACCATTAATTGCTAAAAGAAAGTAGAGACATACATACATTCAACACATTACGCAAGTATTACCATGGTTCACCCCCTCCTGGGATACGTCCACAAAGATTTGTCTCTTGGCTCTTTTATTATGGTAGTTCTGCATTTTTGGTGCCGCACGCTTACAATTCTTCAAAACATTGGGTAAGATCTATATGAGGCGAACTAGATTGCACCAGGCTCTACAACCTGCGGTCTAATCCTCAAATCTACCTTCCCTCATATCTTGTTTTCTCAATAGTTTACAAAATCGGTTCATACAACTAAAAACATTACATATCACCTACTCTCCTACGTGGTTATAGTCTCCAAAACTTCACTCCAAAGCCTAACCCTCAACAACAACAATAATAACAACAACCATCCCTATATGATAATTTCGTATATATATTTATAGATTTCGGGCTCTTCAACCTTTTACAGAATATTACCAAAACCCTAACCCTTCTTACATTAGGTCTTTCTCCCATGCGCGTGCTGTTCTTCCTCCAAATGTTGCTTTCCTTTGTGCACGCTTTCTTGCATGCGCACGTGCTGTTCTTTTGCCAGTTGTTACTTCGGTTTTATGCATGCTTTATTTCCCACAATCGTTCTTCTTTTCCCTTTAGCCTAGTGCCAACAATGAGTCTCTTTCCGGTGTCGGATTTTGTCATCTGATACACGAAGAGAAGATTGAATTTTTTTTTGGGAACGTGCAGAACATTCTCGAAGCTTCCGCTTGTGAGGTCAATTCTTCCTTTGTTGGTGACCTTGACTGGAGAGTTGTCCCCAATAAGAATAGGAGGACCTTTGCATGCATCCAATGAATAATATAATTGATTTTTGGCAGACATGTTGTGTGATGCACCTGAATCTATGATCCAAGCATCGAGAGAGAAGTTGATGGCAATCAAAGCATGGCTAGAATTGCCTTTCTTTGGATTCTGATCTTCTAGCTTCTTCTTCTTGGAACCCATAGGGATGTGATCTCCAAGGTTGTTTTGATGAAGTATTTGGGTCATTATATCTATCTGTTTCTACATACATGTAGATTCTGGATGGAATCCTTTATGGTAGTAAGTGCATTTCTCCCCTTTTCTTCCCTTTCCACCTTTGGATCTAGAGGCATTGTTGAAGGGTTTTGAGTATCCTTGAAGGGTTTTGAGTACCCTTCCTTCTTCAGATTTGCATGTGCTTTCATTTTGTCTTTATAATTATATTTTTGATATTGATGATTGCTTCCATCTTGCACAGTAAGTGCATGCGCCTTTGGGCCTTTTATTTTTCCCATGTTGATGAGCTTGTTCTTCTCTTGTGTCAGAGATTCGATTAAGTCCTCAAGAGAGGGCATCTTCCAGGTGACTCCAGAGGAAAATCTAATTGAATGAAAAGTGGATACAAATACTAAGTAATCTAGACCAATTTTGGAGAGAGTGGTGAGAACCATTTGTTTCTCCTCCTTAGATTTATCAACCCCGCAAGCCTTGAGTTGCGACAACAAATCCTTATATTTGGTAAAGAAATCTTGGAGATTGTCGAAGCTTTTTGGATCCAATGTGAGCAGTTCCACCTCGAGCATGTGTCCCTTCATTTCATCTTGTTTTCCAAATATCCCTTCCATGGTGGTCAAGGCTTCATTGGGGGTTTTACAGAAGGATATGTGAAAGAGGAGTTCAAGAGAAATGACACGACAAATTGTTTCAAATGCTTCATACATTTGATTTAGAGAATTGGATTTTTCTATGGATGATGTTGGTTCTGCCTCTGTGTTCATGATTAACCTATACAATCCTCTCCTTCGAATATGCATTATCATGTTCTCCTTCCATGCAAATAAGTTGTAAGGTGTAAGAATGAATTCTTTTCGAAATTCCATTTTTCCGCTGTCTTCAATCTTTGGTACTTGAAAAAATAATTTAGTGTGTATTTTCCCTAGTAGTCCATCATCTTTGATACCATGTAAATGTGTTGAACCTGCACATAATATATATAGCTAGGAATTGACATAAATAGTTGTAGAGAAAATATGAGAAAATAGAAGCATGAAATTAAGAATGGAAGAATTCTCATTAACTAAATGAATGAATGATAATTTACCCATGATATACTCTATATATCTCAACCAATGCACACTGGAGGAGAAGACAATGTGCCATAGTGGTGGCATAGAGTGATCTCGACACACACTAGAAATTACAGGACTAAACTTCCACCTAGTCTAGTCTCTCGGGCAGTTACGGGAGTGAATTGCCACCTACCTGAGTTAACTAGTCTATCAGTCTTCAGTTAACTGACTCGAAAAGAGTGAAGTGAGGAGCATATCAGGGAATCATGAGTAATTCATTATTCTGGTGATGATCCCGAAGACAATGCGCATTAGATGGTGATGATCCCAATGATGGATGGTGATAATACCAATGTGGTGTAAAAATTTCAGACCCCATCCCAGTTTCAAGTCTCACTAAGACACATAGTTAAATTTCCAACCCACATTGCACATTTACTGCTGCAAATTAGTAAGCATGAAATTAAATACTCAGAACTGAAAAACAAGAAGTCTGCTACAACACTTTAACCATAAATAAATCACACACATAGAAAATTCAACACAGAGATTTGGTCTACAAATTGAGACCCTGGAAAAACCCACAAAGGGGAAAACTAGTGAGAGCGGGGAGGATTTTATTATTCAGAGAGCTGAGAGATATATACAACAATCATCTTCAGTAATTAATTCACACACTTATCTCATTTTTTGTGCATTAACTCAACATAGAAAATAGTGCCAAAATTTCTCCTCGATTTTTGTGCCCAAAAATCGATACAATATGGTCTCACTTTTGCTGTTGTACTTTGCCTCAATTTATGTACTCAGAAATATGTACAATATGGTCTCACTGTTGCACTGTTCTTTGCCTCGATTTCTATGCTCATAAATAGCCTTGGAATTCATGCCATAATCTGCTCATGTGGTCTCTCTCCCAACTCGACTCTCTCAAGCTATTTCTCTCTCAAACTCTAGGAATGAATGAATGAGGGAGACATAGTCTCTAAGTAGACTTGGTGGAGGAAACTAAAGAGTCATGAATTTTCATTTTCCCTCAAAAAATTCCAAAAGTCACATTTAATCTTATCTCTCATAAAATTATTTTCTAGAGACCTCTTTTGGACACTTTCTCACCCCTAGGCACCTAGGTGATGAGAAACACTTGTCCTTGGTACTTTTATTTAATTAATTTAACACTCCCTCTTACCAAGGAAAGTTTTCCTCACCACCCCAATATTATCTCTGAAGGGCACAAACTTTGATTTCCCCAAAGATTTTGTGAGGATGTCTGCCATCTGCTCATCAGTGGAAACATATTGTAGCTCAACTGCTCCTCTTTGAACATGGTATCGAATGAAGTGATATCTAATCTTAATGTGTTTAGACTTGTCATGGAAAAATGGATTCTCAGAGAGTTTAATGCAACTCTGATTTTCACAGTAGATCATCATGGGTCTCATCTCCACACCAAATAATCCAACTAGAAACTTGCGAAGCCAAATGACCTCACAACTAGCCTTACTGGCTGCCATATACTCAACCTTAGCAGAACTCAAAGGAACTGAATTTTGCTTCCGACTGAACCAAGACACCACTTCTGAGCCCAATCCAAATCAACAACTTGAGGTACTCTTCCTGTCACTGACACATCCTGCCCAATCTGAATCTGAATAACCAATCAATCGAACTCCATCCCCTCTCTCATAGTTCAGGCCAAAATCCACCGTACCCTTAAGGTTTCTAAGCACATATTTTGCTGCAATCCAATGTACTCTCAGAGGCTCCACCATAAACTAACTAAGAGAGTTAACAACAAAACAAAGATTTGGTCGTGTGTTGACCAGATACATCAACGAACCAATCAACTGACAATGCAACGTGGGATCAACCAAATCTTAGAAGAATGTAGCTTCTTCCACTTGGTTGTCATAGGTGTTGACATGGGTCTACGATCCTCCATCTAGAATCTCCTCAGAATCTCATCTGCATTTCTACCCTGTCCCATAAATATATGTCCATCCTCCTGCCAAACCTCCAACCCCAAGAAGTAGTGCATCAACCCAATGTATTTCATCTCAAATTCTGAAGCAAGGCTCTCCTTGCAACCAACTATGAGTCTCCCAGCCACTGTAATAAAGAGACCATCCACATATAACACAAGAATGAGAGGATCATCTCCAACCACAATGAAGTACAAGTTGGGATCCACCTCACTCTTCACGAAACCCATCTACTGCAAGTATGTGTCTATCCTAGAGCACCAAGCTCTAGGAACTTGCTTCAGCCCATACAAGGCCTGCTTCAGTATGGATACATAAGAATCACTCCCATGCACCTCAAATACATGTGGCTGCTCAATATAAACCTCCTCCTCAATGAGACCCTTCAAAAATGAGGTCTTCACATCCATCTGATGGATTTTCCAACCCATCTCTGCTGCAATGCAGATCACTACCCTGATCGAGGTGTATCTAGCTACTGGAGAAAAGGTCTCATCATAATCAAATCCCTATACCTGTGAGAAGCCCCACGCCATGAACTGATCCTTGTACTTCTCAATGGTGCCATATGAAACATACTTGATTTTGTACAACCACTTGGAAGTCACCATTGACTTCCCCTCAGGTCTAGGAACCACCTCCCAAACATCATTCTTCATGATGGAATTGTACTCTTCCATCATGGAATCTCTCCAAACCTCCCGATCAAATGCCTCCTCAAAGGTGGAGGGCTTAGACTCTCTGATGTTGCTCACCATCGCAAGATAGATGCAAAACCTCACTGGAGGTTTACTCTCCCTCACATCCTGCCTGACATTCCCCACTGAACCCTCTGCCTCCCTCAAAGTGTCATGAAGCCACTTGGGCTTCCTCCTCTCTGAAGTAGTGTCCCATGGAGGGGAATCTCCCTGTTCAACACTATCACCTGCAGACCGTGAACTTGAAGTAGAATATGAAGAACTCGATCTTGAAACCTGTGGACCAATAAACTGTGATCCTGAAATATGTGGCCCTGTAACTCGTGGTCCATTCATCAACGAAACTGGTGGACCTGAACTCTGTGTCACTGAAGTCTGTTGTGGACTCACCTGAATCTGAGGTGATGACTACTCACCCCTCTCAGTCCCTCGTGACTTCCTAAAGGCTCCATCCTCCTCAAATCTCACATCCCTTCTCAAAACTATCTTTCTCAAGGAAGGGATGTATATGCGGAAGGCCTTTGAAGTCTCGCTATACCCAACAAATATCCCCTTCTTTGTTGTGGGTTCTAGCTTTGTGCTCTTCTCAGAAGGGACATGTGAATATGTAAGGCACCCAAAAATCCTAAAGTTCCCAACATCAAGTTTCTTCCCAGAGAAAGCCTCCTCATCAGTCTTATCCCCCAAGACTCTATGTGGACTCCTATTCTGTAGATAAACTGCAGTGTTGCAAGCCTCAACCCAAAGAAAAAGTGGTAGTCCTTGATAATGTAACATGGCTCTCACAACCCCAACAATAGCCCCGTTCTTCCACTCAACCACCCCATTCTGCTATGGGGTGTATGGAACTATCAACTCTCTCCTGATGCCTTCTCAAGCACAAAAGTTTCTGAACTCATTGTAGGTATACTCACCCCCATTATCATATCTCAACACTCTATTTTTCCTCCTTGTATGGTTCCCCACAAGAGCTTTGAACTCTTGGAACCGCTGGAAGACCCGTCATTTGGTCTTTATGAAGAAAATCCAATACTTCCGTGAGAAGTCATCAATGAAAGAGACATAATACAAAAACCCAATCAAAGATGCATAAGTAATAGGACCACACAAATCAGTATGAATCAAATCAAGGATACCAACTTCTCTACTATCACTTCTTGGAAAATAAGTCAGGGTGTAATTCCCAAGAGCACACCCCTCGCACACCTCTTGGTGCTCTGTACCGAACTTTGGCACTCCAGACACAATCTATCTCAAGATCCTCAGTGCCCCATGATTCAAGTGGGTCATCCTCCTATGCCATAACTCACAAAGGTCACTAGTGTTGGTGCCATGAAACAATGCTCTCAAAGGATGAAACATGAGCTTGTACAACTTCTCATGTCGAATACCAATAACTTTGGATGAAGTGACTGGAGATCCATTAGGATACAAGAGAACCTTCCCATCACAAAACAACACCTCATTCCCCCTATCCTCAATAGTGGAAACTGATACCAAGTTCTTCTTCAGTCCCAAAACATATAAGACATATCTCAACAACATGGGAGGTAGAGACTCCCTTTGAAATGATACATTCCCACACCCAACTGCTCTGACCACTGAGTCATCTCCAAGTACCACCTCTTGGTCTCCAATCACTAAAAACTCAATAAGGTAATCACAAACTCCTGTCATATGGCGGGAGGAACCACTGCCAATGTAGCAAATACAAGTGGAAGAAGCTCTAGATGAGAGGCAAGCAGTCATAGAATACTCCTTCTCGAACCTGTGAGTAAAATCTACCACCTCCACTGAAGCTACAACCTGTTTCTTCTTCTTGTTATGGAACTATCCAACATAGTTCCCAAACTGATGGCAAGCAAAGCACTTGACGTTGCTCATGTCTTTCTTCCATTCACCTTTTTGTTTGTTCCCTCCCTTGGAACCCTTCTTGGACCTGCTCTTGCCTTTAGTTTCAAGAGCCACATTCTCCTCCTCATTACCAATGGATGAACTACCAAGGTACTCTTCCTGTCACTGACACATCCTGCCCAATTTGAATCTGAATAACTAATCAACCGAACTCCATCCCCTCTCTCATAGTTCATGCCAAAGTCCATCATACCCTTAAGGTACATAAGCACATGTTTTGCTGCAATCCAATGTACTCTCAAAGGCTCCACCATAAACTAACTAAGAGAGTTAACAAAAAAAAAAAATATTTGGTCTTGTGTTGACCAGATATATCAACGAACCAATCAACTGACAATACAACGTGGGATCAACCGAATCTCAGAAGAATGTAGCTTCTTCCACTTGGTTGTCATAGGTGTGGACATGGGTCTACAATCCTCCATCTAGAATCTCCTCAGAATCTCATCCACATTTCTACCCTGTCCCATAAATATATGTCCATCCTCTTGCCAAACCTCCAACCCCAAGAAGTAGTGCATCAACCTAATGTCTTTCATCTCAAATTCTGAAGCAAGGCTCTCCTTGCAACCAACTATGAGTCTCCCAACCACTGTAATAAAGAGATCATCCACATATAACACAAGAATGAGAGGATCACCTCCAACCACAATGAAGTACAAGTTGGGATCCGCCTCACTCTTCACGAAACCCATCTGCTGCAAGTATGTGTCTATCCTGGAGTTCCAAGCTCTAGGAGCTTGCTTTAGCCCATACAAGGCCTTATTCAATATGCATATGTGATAATCACTCCCATGCACCTCAAATACATGTGTCTGCTCAATATAAACCTCCTCCTCAATGAGACCATTCAAAAATGAGGTCTTCACATCCATCTGATGGATTTTCCAACCCATCTCTGCTGCAATGCAGATCACTACCCTGATAGAGGTGTATCTAGCTACTGGAGAAAAGGTCTCATCATAATCAAATCCCTATACCTGTGAGAAGCCCCACGCCACGAACTGATCCTTGTACTTCTCAATGTTGCCATCTGTAGCATACTTGATTTTGTACAACCACTTGGAAGTCACCATTGACTTCCCCTTAGGTCTAGGAACCACCTCTCAAACATCATTCTTCATGATGGAATTGTACTCTTCCATCATGGAATCTCTCCAAACCTTCCGATCAAATGCTTCCTCAAAGGTGGAAGGCTTAGAATCTCTGATGTTTCTCATCATTACAAGATAGATGCAAAACCTCACTGGAGGTTTACTCTCCCTCACATCCTGCTTGACATTCCTCATTGAACCCTCTGCCTCCCTCAAAGTGTCATGAAGCCACTTGGGCTTCCTCCTCTCTGAAGTAGTGTCCCGTGGAGGGGACTCTCCCTGTTCAACCCCATCACCTATAGACCGTGAACCTGAAGTAGAATATGAAGAACTCGATCTTGAAACCTGTGGACCAGTAACCTATGATCCTAACATATGTGGCCCTGTAACTCGTGGTCCATTCGTCAACGAAACTGGTGGACCTGAACTCTGTGTCACTGAAGTCTGTTGTGGACTCACTTGAATCTGAGGTGATGACTTCTCACCCTCTCAGTCCCTCATGAATTCCTAAAGGCTCCATCCTCCTCAAATCTCACATCCCTTCTCAAAACTGTCTTTCTCAAGGAAGGGATGTATATGCGGAAGGCCTTTGAAGTCTCACTATACCCAACAAATATCCCCTTCTCTGCTGTGGGTTCTAGATTTTTCCTCTTCTCATAAGGGACATGTGAATATGTAAGGCACCCAAAAATCCTAAAGTTCCCAACATCAGGCTTCTTCCTAGAGAAAGCCTCCTCATCAGTCTTATCCCCCAAGACTCTATGTGGACTCCTATTCTGCAGATAAACTGCAGTGTTTCAAGCCTCAGCCCAAATCAAAAGTGGTAGTCCCTGATAATGTAACATGGCTCTCATAACCCCAACAATAGCCCTGTTCTTTCGCTCAACCACCCTATTCTTCTATGGGGTGTATGGAAATATCAACTCTCTCCTGATGCCTTCTCAGGCACAAAAGTCTCTGAACTCATTGGAGGTATACTCACCCCCATTATCAGATCTCAACACTCTAATTTTCCTCCCTATTTGGTTCTCCACAAGATATTTGAACTCTTGGAACCGCTAGAAGACCCATCATTTGGTCTTCATGAAGAAAATCCAATACTTCCGTGAGAAGTCATCAATGAAGGAGACCTAATACAAGAACCCAGTCAAAGATGCAGAAGTAATAGGACCACACACATTAATATGAATCAGATCAAGGATACCAACTTCTCTACTATCACTTCTTAGAAAAGAAGTCTTGGTGTACTTCCTAAGAGCACACCCCTTGCACACCTCCTAGTGCTCTGTACCGAACTCTGGCACTCCATACACAATCTATATCAAGATCCTTAGTGCCCCATGATTCAAGTGGGCCATCCTCCTGTGCCATAACTCATAAAGGTCATTGGTGTTGGTGCCATGAAACAATGCTCTCAAAGGATGAAACATGATCTTGTACAACTTCTCATGTCGAATACCAATAACTTTGGACGAAGTGACTGGAGATCCATTAGGATACAAGAGCACCTTCCCATCACAAAAAAACACCTCATTCCCCCTATCCTCAATAGTGGAAACTGATACCAAGTTCTTCTTTAGTCCCAAAACATATAGGACATATCTCAACAACATGGTAGGTACAAACTCCCTTTGAAATGATACAGTCCCACACCCAACTGCTCTGACCACTGAGTCATCTCCAAGTACCGCCTCCTGGTCTCCAATCACCGCAAACTCAGTAAAGTACTCACAAACTTATGTCATATGGCGGGAGGAACCACTGCCAATGTACCAAATACAAGTGGAAGAAGCTCTAGATGAGAGGCAAGCAGTCATAAAATACTCCTTCTCGAACTTGTGAGTAAAATCTGCCACCTCCGCTAAAGCTACAACTTGTTTCTTCTTCTTGTTAGGGAATTGTCCAACATAGTTCCCAAACTAATGGCAAGCAAAGCACTTGACGTTGCTCATGTCTTTCTTCCCTTCACATTTTTGCTTGTTCCCTCCCTTGGAACCCTTCTTGGACCTGCTCTCGCCTTTAGTTGCAAGAGACACATTCTCCTCCTCATTACCAGTGGATGAACTACCAAGCACATATCCTCTCCGAGTTTCCTCTTGAATGAAGTCATCCTAAAGATGATCCCACTTGGGAAGATTCCCCCTTTCCATAATTCCCTCAACGAACACAGTCCATTGTTTGGTCACCCCATTCAAAGCAGTCCTCACAAGTTCACTGGCAGTAACAACCTCCCCAACAACTCCAAGCTCATCACTTACTTGAGTAATTTTAGTAAGGTATGTGGCGACATTTTCAGCTTTGGTCATCTTGATGCCCTTCAGTTTCTTCCTCAACACCATCTTCTTGTTTTCATTGTAACTCTAGTAAATCTTGTTTAAGGAGTCCCACATCGCCTAAGCATTGGATTTCCT
>ML777447.1:753683-767750 GCA_009831015.1 Picea engelmannii | reverse complement strand
GATATTTACAACAATTATCTTCAGTAATTAATACACACACTTATCTCATTTTTCATGCATAAACTCAACATAGAAAATAGTGCCAAAACCGCTCCTCGTTTTATGTGCCTAGAAATCAATACAATACAGTCTCATTGTTGCTGCTGTACTTTGCCTCGATTTATTTACTCAAAAATATGTACAATACGGTCTCACTGCTGCGCTGTACTTTGCCTCGATTTCTATGCTCAGAAACTTCCTTGGAATTCATGCCACAATCTGCTCATGTGGTCTCTCTCCCAACTCGACTCTCTCAAGCTCTTGCTCTCTCAAACTCTAGGAATGAATGAATGAGGGTGCCTTAGTCTCTAAGTAGACTTGGTGGAGGAAACTGAAGAGTCATGACTTTTCATTTTCCCTCACAAAATTCCAAAAGTCATATTTAATTTTATCTCTCATAAAATTAATTTCTAGAGACCTCTTTTGGACACTTTCTCACCCCTAGGCACCTAGATGATGAGAAAAACTTGTCCTTGGTACTTTTATTTAATTAATTTAACATGTGGCATCTAGACTCCAGTTAACTGATCAAACTAAAGTGTAAACTGAAGAGAATATTCTCCCTAGAGGAATATTCTTTCTAAAATATAGGAGACTGAATAATGACTAATAAACATAGGAAAAAACTTAGGAAAAAGAAATCCTAGGTGTGTGTGAAGTAACTCCAACATTGGGTTGCTAAGAGGTTTCCTTATGAGAAGATGAGCTCTTAGCCAATTAGAAGCAATGTTAAGTCTTACTTGACGACCAAAAAGCAATTCAACCTAGATAATATTAGAAAGTCAATGTCCTTGATGGAGAGTTAATTAGTATATATACTCAAGTTCTAATCACTTTGATGAGGAGAGTTAACAAGTTTATAGAAGTTCTAATCACTTTGACGAGGAGAGTTAATACATGTACAAAATCAAGTTTTTTTGGAGTCAATTTTTTATGGCGAAGTAAAGTTTTTCTTCAATCTACTTATGTTTTTGAAATTTCAATGGTCTAGGTTTCTTAAAATAGGCCAAAATACCCAAGAGCAACTTATATGGTTAAAATGTTTATCAATAACATAGAATGATAACTTTTGGCAAAATTCCTATCGGATTTGAGAAAGTCTTTAAAAAAACTAACTTGTCCACTTATTAACTTACCCACTTTATGATTTTCCTTTATGCCATTCATTCATTGAAATATAATCCAACAAATCAACTCCTACCATGTGGCAGTACATGTTAAGCACAATACTACAACATAGCTTGGTGACCCTTCGATGAACAATGGTAGTTTAGTTACTTCTTGTAATTGAGAGGTAATGGTTTCTTGTTGAATGCAAATAAATATGCCCAAGTATAAATGTAAAGGGGCTTGCTATTTTTGGGAATGTACAAGCAATGGAAAACAATTGTTCTTGGGGTTTTGCATATGAGAATATCATACATATTTCATAAAGATTGCATAAAGATAGCTACAACCATGTACAAGCATTCCTTTATTGTTTAATGTCATTCTTTTTGGAGCTTTGAGCATCACACAACTTTTACAAGTCACACGAGACAAAAGATTGCCTTATGATTGCCTTCTCATCCTCTCCTCAGAAACCATATAATGCATATCGGCATAAACGATATACCTTTAAACTTTAATCGAGTGTAGTCTTTTTCTACACCATGAGATTTTTCTTTAGTTCTAAACACTTTGTTCCCTTGTGTGTTGCTATGCAATTATTTCCAATTCAACATTGTGGTGATGTGTTGATAATTGCATAATTGTGCAAATCTCTATTAGCATAAATGCCTCTACCTTGTTCGATTCTTTACTTTGCATGTTTAATACTTTTTATTTTCTTTTTAAAGGTGGCAAAACCTATTATAATTAAATTGTCAATTTGTTGTGAGGACAATCATCACTTGATGTTATCCACCAATGTGGGCTGATTGACTCATTGTTGTTAATAATAATAATAATCTATTTTTAAGGTCACGGCAAAGCCAACACACCAAATTGGTGTATGAGACCCCCTTGTTTGTGGGACAAGGGACCCCCCTCCCAGCGATTTGACTGGTAAAGTCTACGAAGGTATACATACCCTACCCCCTCTGGATTTGAACCTGTGACCTCTTAAGAGGAAACACATGTTCTTAACCATTAGGCCTTGGAAAACCACACCACTTGAAATGACCTTGATAAAGGGTAGACTACTTTCATTCCCGCAAGATCTCTTTAGACCTTGGGTTATTAATATGTTTCCTTATAAGGAAGATGGACTCTTACTCTAGAACCAAAATACGATTTAACCTAAATAACACGAGAAAGTCAATATCACATATGGTCATTGAAAAAGCTACATCTAATAATATAATGTGCTTTTCTAACGCCATATAACCTTAATCCTATAGATTAAACCAAATACTACCTCTAGTTACATTTTTACATCTTACCCAAATCATGTTTGCATGAAAAAACATAAATATAAATATGCATTTGATATTTGCAATGTTATTGGCATGTGTATACGTCACTGTTTTCTTTCATGCTTGCACCATGATATTCGCTTTCATTGTACATATCGTATGTGTTGTTTTCGAGTACCTTCTCGATATATATTCACTTATATCAAGATTCAGATGAACCAAAATCAAGCACAGTAACAAAAATAATTTAAAATTTCCTATGTTTCTTTAAATTATTCTGATACAGACAATTTATGTAGCAGACGCGACGGAAATTATCCGCTCTGCTTGCGCTTACCGAAGCAACAAAGCGGATCCGCACTAATTTATGTCATTATTCATCCATCTTTTTTACCGACAAAACATGCAAATCATTACCTAAAATCGCACAAAATATCTCAAACAAAACATTTTGATTATCAGTTGAACACGTATAAATAATTGCCACTGCTCGCTTTAAAAACCTCTAATTACTCGTCAATTTTTACTGTTTCGATCCGTAGAGTTGGAATACAGTCGTGCAATTTACGAGTAAATTGTTGTCAATTTTTACTGTTTTGATCCGTTAAGTTGGAATACAGTCATGCGATTTACGAGTAAATTGTTGTACATATCCACCAAAAGTCCTAATACGGCACGCCACCAAAAGCATCGATGGACCATCTCTGAGTCGTGTATTCCATGACATGGATCGTTGCACTGAAACAAAACAGTACCAGGTCGGTCGCTATCCTTGAGCAAAAGGCTGCCACGCCATTGACAGGCATCTTTATTGGTTCATCTCGCCACTGTTATTTAATTTGGTGGGCAGTACCGGTGAAAAAACTTTTGGACAAAACGACATCCCATCGCCGTCCCAGAGTCAATTATAGGAACATATCGATGTCAGCCCCCTGCTCCATATGGGTAACTGACGTGTCTGGCAAATTATTGTATCATAAAGTATATCTTTTTAACGCTTTAATGTCATTGATCTTCATGKGTTAGGTGCATCTYTTTTTGACTTATTAATTTAAAACATAACAATATCGAATAAGTTAAATGTATTTCGTATATAAATCTGAATTAAATTTTGTTAAGATATTATTTTAATATAATCTAAATTTTATATACATGRAAAWTTTTATTATTAAATTTATTTTAAATATTTTATTTTATATATATGGAAAATTTGTTTTAAATATTTTAAAAATARTAAARTAWCTCAATCAATCAAATTYARACAATTTTTTTTTTATTATTAAATTTATTATTAAATATTTWAAAAATAATATTCAAACAAAAAATTTATTTTAAATATTTTAAAAATAAWRWAGYATCTCAATCAATCAAATTCAAACAAACAGGTGAAAAAAATGATTACAATTTATACTCATTCTTACAAATATTAATTAATTGAACTTCCTTTTTCCTTGTACAATTTTTCATATTCCTATATATGAAAGATATCCCGGTATATGAAAAGTGAATTTTTCATATTCCTATATACGAAAGATATTCCTGTATATGAAAAGTAGGGAAAGAATATCCCCTACATTAAATATATATTATTTTAAAATATCATAATCATGCTTTTCATATCCCTGTATATAACAAGTGAATGTTTTTTTTAAGAAAGAGAATATCCTTATATTCAATATATATTATTTTAATGTATCGCAGGAAAAATCTTCAAGGTCATGTCTCGATTAAGAGAGTTCAAACTTACACTACAAATGGTTCTCATATTTTGAGTCATAAAACTATAAGTTAACATTCCTTGGGGGTTTGCTAGTTTAGTTTTAATTGCTAGGGGGGTTTTGCCTTTATTTTGTAGGTTAATGGTGTATTATCTTAGGGTTTAACATCAACAAATATAGCTAGAAAATGAGGGGCAAGTTTGAACAATAAAGGGGTATTTTTTTTTTTTTTGTAGCATGGACATATGTTTAAAGGCATTTTCACCTCCTTTTCCTTACAAGCTCATATGGTTTCTTCAACTTATATGGTTTTCTCCCTGGTGTTTATGGAGCATCAATGCTCTCCTTTTGTATGGGAGAATATGCAACATATCCAATACCCTGTGTCAACTATTGAGGATATAGGTACCTATTGGAATCACTATTTTTCCATTTCTTCTCTTTCTTTGATACCATAAAACATTCTACCCTTCTATTATTGAATGATTACATGCAACATGACAACTAGGATTATTCACATATAATTATTCATTCAATGTTACACATGCATATAATTTTCATGTAATTACAACGACAATCAAAGAATACCATAAACATCATTAAATTCATCATAAATAGAAATAAACCATAACACTTATATTTTTGGAAATTAAACACCAATTGGGTATAGATGAAGGACGTTCCACCTAAACATAGACCACTATGTTTCCTATACTATTTCTGCAATAGGGCCACCCTCAAGCTGAGGTTATTAGTCCAAAAGGACGAATTAGTCTATGTCTGTCTCTATTCCTCTCACACAATCCAATTGCCAGAATTTCCACAAGTTGTAAACTCTTATTGCAATTTCAATTCACCAGCTCACTTTCCCCTCAACTTACACAACCCAAGGAATGGGATCTCATTCTCTGCCATGCAGTCCCTTGGGTTATCCCACTTCCCTATAGGGATACAACACATGTAGACCAAGAAATATATATGTAGGGGACTCTAGGAATTATCAACTGTAATGGAGTTTCCTCAGTGGAAATAATCTCTCATGCACATGGGCACAATTTCCACATAATTCTCATAAAAACCATTTCCCATTCTATTACAGTTCTGGCAGCATAGGCTCTTCCGACAACCTCAGGGAAGAATGAATGGAAATGACTACAACAACCAAAAGACAAAGATTACATTTGCATGTTTCCAACTCGTCACTTGCCTTCCTAAGAAGACCCACTTACATTACTTGGAAACTCAATCCAAGTTCATAAAACTTAGAAAAATATAAGTCCAAGGCTTATTAAAGTAAAGGTTTAAGGACTTAGGCACATAATAAATAATATTATTTCCTTTGGCCCTCTTGAGCCCCCTAAATCCCCTTTTATTCCTCTCTTGTAGAATCATATCCCCCCATGTTTTTTCTTTCTCCATTTGCAACAATGATGTATTTTTTTTATTATTCAATGTATAATTTACATATTTGCATCTTTTTTTGGCTCTCATCATTTCATCATATACACATTTATACATTACTAATTTGGGGATCAAAACTGGGGCGCCACATTCCTTTCCCCCTAAATTTTGTACTGTCCTTAGTGCACATCGCCATGCATATGTACAATAATTTTTACATCAAAATTCCTCCCGCATTGTATCTTCCAACTCCCATGTTGCTTCTTCAGGTTGTAGCTCACACATTGGACCTTTTATCCCGAGCACAATGATATTCCTATCTAGTATACATACTAGCTGTAGTTGGTAGTCTCCTTCAGGTCCCACATAATATGCTCATAGGGGTATCACATTATTTTCCCCATCCTTCTAATAAAACCATCCTTGGTGTTCTTCTTTCCAGGTACTCAATTCATGTATTCATTCTTCAATTGTTCCTATAAAAACCATTAAGAAAACATACATTTTATAGCCATTGTTATGAAACAATTATCTCATTCCCATGAGTTCTCAACTACACAATGTAAGCATGTATTCAAATATAATTATGCAATCTATATTTTATACTTATTTGTATGGCAATTCCTCTACTTCACAAGTTGTCGCGGGCAATAATTTAACTCATTGTTCTTTCTGACATACCCTTCTTGATTTCATCCCTCACACCACATGCATTTTTACATGGTAATTTTATTCATGTAATATGCCTCTTCCTTTCCACACTCACCCTTATAGGCTCAATCATTCCCTTCACTACTAAATAGTCCCTTGGGAGATCCATCTTTCCAAGGTTTTCATGTTCAAGGGTATCACCAAATTAATACCAGGCATGCACTGCAATATCCAATCAATATATTGTGGCAATCATAGGGTTCCAATGCCATATGAGTGGCCTTCTTATTGAGCTTTCCATATTCCAACCATCATCATTTTATCTAACTTTATTCTCCTGACAGATCTTTCATGTAGTCCATTGAACTATGATTACTCTGGCATACCATTCTTTCATTGTATCCACAACAGCCCCTAAAATGATCTCAAAATTTATGAGTTAGTAGCAATTCCATAATTTTAGTTGTTAACATATTAATTTCAATGTAACATAACACAAGCATGCATTCAAATAATTCCTTCAAGCATATATGCCAACACATATGTGTGTATATCTACAACTTGCATCAATATTTCTGCACATCTACCTAATGCATTCTTGCATTGGTTCCAGAATACAACATTCTTGTATCGTGTATTCCACAATGATGAGTTGGAAGGTCTAGACAACCCCTCAACACATCATCCAACCACCTCCCCAATATTTTATCAACCACATGGACACCTTTCTCTTTATCCCAACACAACACCAGGTATATACCCCTTCTCTGTTAAATAGTCCCTTGGGTGTACTAGAAGGAATTTCTCTTCTCTATTATGTAGTCCCTCGAGAATCCTACCCCTCTATAAGTGTCCTTGGTGTTGGAAAGAAAGTTACAATCCAGTACAACAATACAAGTAGGCACATCATTGGACACTTGTGTAGCACTATAGCCTTTCCATATCCAATTACATTATGGCCTCACACATGGCTAGATCCATTGGCATTCACTTCTAGAACATGAGTATATATCATGAACTACCTTGGTTATTCAATCATAACCAACATAACATGACATGCCATTTATTTCATACGAATGCATTGAAAACAATTGTAACACCCTTGTTTCCCCCAACTTGTAAATATAATTATATTTTTCTAAGAGACTATGGATAGATCAGTTGTGTGTGGATCTAGGAAATGTTGAACCTTTGCTAAGAAGGTAGTGTAAATATTTATGCTATTATTGTAAAAAGGAAAATGCTGAACAATTGCTGAGGGGGATTTCCTGTATAGCTTATGATGTCATGAGAGGGAAACAATGAGGAAATTTTCCTTAACAATTTGATATTCAAGAAAAACCCAGATTGCCCATTTTTCTAGAATTTCAGTTAATGAAGGAAAGTTGGTGGTTGAACTACTAGCTTCCCACATTTATGAAAAATAATGGGTGTTGTACCATAACTTCCTTGCCTTAGAAGAATGGGAAGAAAAGTACCCATTGAGAGGATTCTAGGCTGACCCACAAATTGGGTGATTTGACCCACAAAATCTTACTGTAGAAGATAAGAAATAGAGTAAAATCCGCGAGCAAAGAGGGGAGGACACAAACAATTGATTCTGGGAAGGAAATATGAGTAGAGAGGTGTGTGGGAAACTCTTATGGTTCGTAGAAAATGGAGAGAAGTGAATAAATTTGTTTTTTAGGTACATGAACTATTGGGGAGTGTTTTCTAATGAGGCTGATAAATGGAGCTACAAAGAATTTGAGTGATTGAGTGATAAATCACAATAAATTCCCTTGCTTGGTAGAATACTGAGGTGTTTGGTTCCCGTGGGAGAAGGAGAGTAACCTTCGTCCCTTTCTTTTTTCTAAGCAAAAAAAGAACTCTTTCTCATGGCATCATACTCTGGCTAGGGGGTGGCTAGTTGTGAAATACACCAAGAGAAACTATGCCTATGGTTAGGTGGAAAGTGTTGGTTGTGGAGCCTGATTATCTTCCTGATTCAGAGGTCCTTGCTTTCAGCCGTGTTTATACCCCATGAAGTATGTACACTCTTCCACGTGGGGGAGTGCAGAGGGGTGGTAACCCCTCTGCGGGGTCCGGGGGTGCTATCCCCCGAAGCAAAAATTGCCTTGCAAAAGTATATTGTAATTTCATTGTAAATCTGGACCATTCATTATAAGGTCGCAGATCTAATGGTAGAGATTATGTTAGGGTTTTTTTCCCTAGAAGGCAACCCTCTTTTATGAGGGAAATGTATTGCGGCTATGGATAATGGTGAATATTGTATTCTGAGAGAGGAGACTTTGAGAAAAAGAAGAGGAAGTTACAACGGGTTTTGCTGTAGGTTGTATCCCTTCATTTGCTGGATAATAATAAAGGAAGGACCTGGCAATTTCTCTGGTGGACGTAGCCCACACTGGGTGAACCACATAAATCTGTTGCTCTCTTGTATTGTGTGTCTTCTGTGTTTTGTTTCTACATTTGTTTTATTTTTATTGCTCCGCGGTCCTGTTTTTCTAACAGAAAGTGGGACACCCTTTAGAAGTTACAACTCTTTTTATCTTCTAGATAAGTATTTATTTTCCAAATCTCTGCAATGTTAAGCTCAAAAACAATATAGATTGTGTTTTAGAATAATGTAAATTCAACCCTCTGTTAAAAATGGCCTGAGAAATTTAGGTGAAATGGTGAGAATGTTTCAACTGAATTTCATTTTGACTTACCTCCTTACTTCTTGACTGTATTTGTTTTAAAAGAAGATTTATGGGTGAAAATGTTGATGTTGATTTCGTATTATAGTCCATCTTTTGTTACAGTGAGGACAATTAAACATTTAGAACCTCTACAAAAAAATCTGAAAAGAAAGAGGTTGATTTCTTCATAAGAATGTTTAGAATTTTAAGTTTTTCTTGAAGCTTATATTCCAGATAATTTAAAACATAATCAAATTTATGTATTGGCCTTAGGAAAGTATTTCAAATGCTAACAAGAAGTAAAGTATTATAATATTTAGTAATATGGAAAAAGTGGGAAACAAAACCCAATTTCCTAATGTGAATTAAAATGAAATTTGGAATCTAAAAACATTGTGAATAATTAAATCTTATTTGGATTTGGTACGAAACAAATCTTACCGTATTACACACTGAATTAATGTCCAAAGGGGAAATATTTGGACTCGGTAATTAATCCTTGAAAATAGGAAAGAAACACATGTGATTAGGGGATTAGTAATCCATGGTAAAAACCATTGTTTTACCATGGAGAACTTCACTTCCAAGAAAAATATTATTATTGAAAAAGAATTTAAACAAACAAATATTTCCCAATAAATATATGCATTTATGTATTTATATGTTTTATGGGCATATTTTCCTAGAATTGTGTTAAGATTTTCCTAGTTTTAAGAGTTGTGCCATACACAGGCCAGTGAACATTCCTATAAGAATTTTTGGCAACTTAGTATTTTATTGATTTATTAAATAACTGTGAAATATACCTTCCCTTTTCTCTCAACACATAAGTATTTATATTTATGTTATTATTAATCTATCGTAGCACATAGAATAGAGAAATTGTTTGGAGTGGGACAACCAATGGATTTTAAACAATACAATATTAAATATTATGCTATGCTCGTTGGTGATTGGTCTTGCGAATCCAACCTTTGGAGTGAAGGGGAGAGCACGTGTGAATGGAGTTTGAATCCGTTGGAGCAATGGCATGGACGGAGTGATGGCATTGATGTTATAAAGTTTAAATGTATTATAATATTACCCTTTCCCTTTCATGATTGGTCATCGGAGTAAAGGGAAGGGCAGTGATGAGAGGAACACACACATTCAAGAGCGAAGATCTCTGGATGATGGTCTGACTTGAAGTAATATATATATAATAATAATAATAATAATAATAATAATAATAATAATAATAATAATAAATGAATACAAGTTTCAAGACCTTTTATGTGCTGACCGTTTTGGATTTGACCTTGGATAGTTCAAAGTACAACTCTGAAGGGTTCAGAGCACAACTTTGAAGAGCTCGGAGTATGAAAACAAAGAATGCTAAACATTATGATATTGTAAAATAAATAATATTGCACCTGGAAGGATTTTGAAATAAAACATAATATTAAATATATTTAGTTCCTTTTCTTTCCCTGAAGAAAAGGAACTAAATATATTTAATATTATGTTTTATTTCAAAATCCGGTGCAATATTATTTATTTTACAATATCATAATGCTCAACATTATTTGGAGTCATACGCTGAGCTCTCCAGAGTTGTGCTCTGAACCCTTCAGAGTTTTACTCCTAACTATCCATATATATATATTAAATTTACGTGAATATTAAGGTGTGAAGTCTTAAGCCAGGTTCTTTGAATTTTATATTAATCAAAGATTAAAAGCCTAAGTACATTACAATCTAATTAATTATATTAGAACATAATATAGATTATGTTATAATATAATTAATTATTTTATAAGATAATCATTACAAAAATGGTACTTAGGTGAATTATTACGCTACATAAAAATGTGTTTACGAGGATAAATAATTAGTGAATACTAATTATCCATAATGAGGATTTAGTAAATAAATACCGAGGAGCGATATTTTAAGAAAGTATTAATTAAATGTCATAATCAATTGATAGGAAATGGAAAAATGTCAATCCGTGGCCGAGTGATCCTATGCACCCTATAGTGACATAGAGAGCCATCATGGGACCGTGTGTTGAGTGGATACTGAGCCACGTGTCATGCCAAGAGACAGGTACATTGTGCCAGCAATGACCAAGGTGGCAAACAAGATTCAATCTTAGTATTAGACCTTTGAAGGTCAAACATGAGTTAAGTATAGATGGAGTAGAAGTAGGGTTGTTAACCATTGTGTGATTTGACATCTCCAAAGGAATAAGGGCTGTTGTATTCGTAGGTCAGATCCGTTGGAGTAGGTGAGGTTGGAGAGAGTTTGTAGGAGTGGTTCAAGTGCCTGAAACGAGGGAAATCCAAAGGAGAAGCTCAAAGAGGTGATCAAAGTCATTGATTTCTCATCTATGAGGACTGTTGGATCTATCAGAGGTAACTATTGAATTGGAGGCCATTGGGCCAGCAGATAGGTGCCATGTCACTGCTGCAACCATGTGGCAATGAACAGTTTTGGACCAATGAGGGTCTAAGGAACTTTAGGAAGTCGTGATTGTTGATCCAAAGCTTAATTATGAGCATGATTATAGTCGTTGGAAAGATATTGATGAGAATAAGATGATGGTAGCTTCTAGAGGAGGCTTTGATATGATTGAGGAAAAGAGAAAATTTAATACCCCACTCCTTAGAAAGATACTTAAGGGGTTGGGTGTGTTACACCAATTAAAAACTTTTATGTGTCCAAGGATTTACTCTTTTACCACACCAAGTGGAATACCATTCACATAATTGCATTCAATTTGCCTAATCATATCAATTTAGATATCAAATCATGACCGAGGGAAATATTATCTAAATTCCCTTCAACATATATGCAACATAAGTACACCGAATTCATACTTACATGGATGCCATCAATTATTGGATGCTACCTAATAAATTGGTGTGTCATAGAGGTTCACATACTCCATAACCAACCTCTTGATCAACATTTTTTTGTCCTCACCTTTTTTTTGTTCACAAGGCCAACTATCATATGCAACAACATAATCAACATATTTAGCCATGATATCAACATTTTCATGGTTACATAACCATCGTTAGCCATATTTAATCATCATAATATATTTATTTCATATATAACAACTAACTACTCTTAATCTATAAGCATGTTATATATATATATATATATATTCCCAAGCATTTTCCATATGCACTAAAAGCATATCTATATGCACCAATCATTAATTCTCAACATGATTACTAATGCATATGCTTTTTATATATCTATTCTCTTTCCTTTCCAACACTCTTATGATTTAAAACTATTAACATATGTTAAGCCCTAATATTGGCTCATTACCCCTTAATTGGGGCATATTACATTAGTAATGTTATTTTATTTATGTCAGCTTTATTCTGTTAGTTGTAATTATACCTCCTAGTCTCCTATATATACCAAGGAGACATTTTCATTTGGAATCATCTGGGACTTGAACATTTAAGTGGGGTAAAAGGAGGTTGCCCCCTAGAAGAGGCTTATTATCTAAAATTATCTTTTTTTCAAGGCGTTGAGTACTTTTTCAGAGGTTTTTCTATGCTATATTGATATTTGTCTCTTAACATATGGTATTAGAGCTCAAGGTCTTGGGGTTTCGCTGCTACATCTGAGACACCTTGGCATTTTCGCTATAACTTGTTTTATACAACATTTCAGAAGGAACAACCTGGAGGATATTTAGTATATGGATCAAGGTACATTAGATTAAAATTTTAGCTCCTGAGGCCTTATACTTTGGGAGATACAACCTGTACAAGATAGGATTCTGGAATCATCCTGAACTGAGTCATTGCAGAATTTTCGCTATATTTTTTTTTTTGTAATGTTTCAGACCCTGAACTCCAGAGAATTTTCACAGAAATTAGTAAGGCATCTGTGGTAAAAGTTTTTGCTTCTGGGTCATCTTAAATTTGTATATACACCCTATGTAAGATAGGGTATCTGACTAGTCCTATTGACTAGTCTCAAGAAGGTGTTCCAGGTAAAACAATCATAACTTATTCCTAGAGTATCCAAATTGAGTGGGACTGGTTTCATTGGATAATGGACAGTCTTTAGTATTTTTGGTACGAGTTTCAAAATTTTATATCAATTATTTTGTGCGGGGCACTCTATACAAGTGAGATCTCCTAGAAAGGAAAAAAAACATCAAGTTGTGGGGAAGCTACCATAAATTCCACTTGGCACATCCAATTTTGATCAGACCTGTGGCATTGCAGAGAAGAAATATCATAGAACTACATAAAAGAAAGTTTCATACCCAGAAGGGCCGAAACTTGGGAGATAGAACATAAGAAAGATTGTCTAGAAGAACCACCTCAAAATCAAGGTTCAAAAGTGATACTTGGCCAACATGCCACCCAAAAAGGGAACTTCTACACCAAATAAGCCTCTAGACAATCCTACTTGGACTCTTGATAAAGGTGAATAAATGCGTAGGGACATAAATGATTTACAAAAGAAGATAGTAACAAAAGATAAACTATAAGAGATGGAATCTAAGTTGGAGGCAAAGATGGATGGTTTAAAAGAGGAGATCATGGAAGTATTGAAAAATTTTGTAACAGAGAAGACACCTGAAAGTGAAAATGCATCCCATGAATTTCATGATGAGGACACAAGGAAGGTGAATCAAGAATGAAGAAACTCCAACTTTGGGTTGAAGACCAATCACGTTCCTAAGATCGATATGAGGAAGTTTGATGGCAAGGACCCAATCACATGGATACTTCAAATGGATCAATTATTTGATCTACATAATGTGCCACATACATAAAAGGTATGAATTGCTTCTTTATATTTAGAACCTAATCAATTTGTATGGTATCGATGGATTTTTTCTTGCAAATCACTTGTCACTTGGACAATTTTCATGGAAGAAATGATAGCACACTATGAGGATACAAGGAGCAATACCTTATTTAGCCAATTGATAAATCTCAAGCAAAAGGGTTCAGTTACCGAGCACATTGAGAACTTCCAAATATTGAATATAAAGGTAACCGATATTCTAGACGAGCACTTGATTGATGTATTCATAGGAACTTTAAAGGATAACATTCAACATGAGGTTCGTCTTTGGGAACCCAAATCATTGGAGAATGCATTTAAGGTGGCAAGAAATGTTGAAAGTAAAAATATGGCTATGGCTACTAGAAG
>ML777447.1:703137-742038 GCA_009831015.1 Picea engelmannii | reverse complement strand
CATGAATGAACCTAATTGCAAAATCATTGAATGATTCACCATTTTCTTTCCTTAAGCAACTTAATTCTTCACTTAATTCATCATAATCATAGTTGCTAAAATCTGATAAAAACTCAAATACAAACTCAAACAAAGAATGAATATAATTAGCCCGAAAAGATTCAAACCAAACCTTAACCTGACCTCGGAAAGTGAGAGCGAACAATCTGCATGTAACATTAGAATCGGTGATCTTATGTCTTACACACTTATAAAAAAAATTAGAAATATGGTCTTCTGCATATGTGTTCCCTTTACCATCAAAGGTGAGTTCTGAAAAGAGATCAGCTGTCTTGTTGGAAATAATTGGTAGTGAGACATTAAAAGCATGTTCTGACACAGTGATTTGGGCAGAAGCCATTAAGAATTTGAAGAAATTGACTCCAAATAGTTAGCCTGCATTGTAGTGCATTATAAGAGGATACATAAGAAGGATTTATAAATATGGAATTATGAAAAGCTGAGGGGTGAAACATTTAATCATTAAATCGACCTCGACCCTCCTTCTAGTGCCATTAATTTGTTGGGCCCCAACAAATCCCCCTATATTTTTACAAAATTTAAAGGGCCCCTATTAGAATCTTGACAATTATAATGAGCTACAGAATCAACCTTTTCAAATAGTTCCATACCTTGGATTTCTTTGAGACAAACTTAAGACATTCACTATAGTATGAGACATTTATTACAAGAGTATATGTCAAAAGTTAGAAACGAACATAAAAATCTCATTTTAAACAAAAACGTTAATTTTTATCAAATGTTTACTTTCGTTTAAATTATGATTATGTGTTCATTCTTTTGCTCATTAGCAAGTTTGACTATTTTGAATAATGTGTTCAATACTTCATCAAATAATATCTTGGCTGGTTTCTCATTTTCATGAAATCATTTGGTGATATTAATTAATTAAATTATTTTTTCATTTTGCATCTCATATCAAAATAATAATAATCAAAGAATTATCTATCATTTGTTTGATTTTGTAAAAAACCAAAATTAATATTTTTTTCTCTATTAACTTGAAGCTTCTAGATCATATTTGAAAGAAAATTATAAACAATATTTGTTTATAAGTTATAGTTAGTTTAAATTCATTTTTGATTTTTCTAGGTTTTGTTTTATTCACAAATTTTAGGTTATTAATTTAGGTTTCTTTTCGTTTCACAGGTTTCTATTATCAAATATTTTATACGGATCTGATCATGGATTGATTTTATTATCCAAATACATTCAATATGATTGATCCAAAAATAATTTTGGATTGCTACAAATAATTTTATGAGTAACAACAAAATGTTTTTGGAAAGACGTCAAGATCAGACAGGCGATTTTGCAGAACTAATTGCAGCCAAACTGTGAGGAATTTGAAGAAACAGTTGAAAACCCAGAACCCAAATGGACCCATTTACCTTCCGCCAAGAGATTTTCCCCAAAAATGCACGATTTGAGAGATATTGATGCCTTTTTATGAGGCAAATTTCAGGTGGCGAAAATTAATAGTGACGCCCAGATTGTTCATTCATTGTATAAATATATGAGAAAGTTCATAGCCATAGGAGATCCAAGAATTGGAGAGGAGGATTTTAATCCTTTCTCTTTTGTATATTATTTCTTTTGTAAACTTTTTATTTCTTTTCAAATGGAGTAATGGATGGCTGGAATCTTTAGGAGAATGGACGAGTATTTTCAAAGAAGAATATGGAATTCCAGGTTTCTTAATGGCTTTTGTCCTGTGAGTAAAATGGTTTTATTTTCATTATAATATCTTCATATTATTTGAATTATTGATTATGCGAAGTGGCACTTGCAGACTCTCTTCTTTGTGCTTTCATCTCTTACGTCGATTTCCTTAGATCTCAATGCTAAGCTCCTCCCTTGATGTGACCATAGGCTACGAGCGTGGGTGAACTCCTTTCGCGCCCGACACTTTGGTACTTTTGCGAGTGACTTCCTCCTCCTTCCCTGATTCCCAAATCGGCGAATGCTTCATGACCAGATCTATGGTCCTCTTTGTTCTTGCGATCAACGACTTTGATCGAATCGTGAGTTTGGAGTTCGCAAGTCTTGTCTCTTCTCGAATCTGCTTCTTCTGATTATGAATTAGCGATGCACTGATCCTTTGCCACACATCCTTCTAGATTCAACAACCTGAATTGAGATCGCTCTTTGTGACTTCACGAAGATCCTTTTTTGCTCCCGCAAAAATTCCAAAGTTCCTTCTTCCGAACCTCTCGATATTCTGCCACCTGTCTCCTCATTGACGATGAGTGACTTCTCTGTCTTCAGGACTTTAGAAAGTCCTCAAATCCTTTGCACACTTAGAGAAATTTCACCTTTAGAGACTTTGGCTATTCTCGAAGGCTTCTTTCTGCACTCCTTGTAGAAATCTATGCAACTCTCCCGTGACTTTGCTTGGATTGGAAAACCTCCATGGTTTCAAGTTCCTCTGCGAGCTTCTCGTGCCTTCCTGGCAGTTTCTCGCCCTTCTTCCTGAGCTTATAAGATGAATTATCAAAACCTTAGGTGCACTCCTTGCGCTTGGCTCAGTTCTTCGACGAATTCTCCCTTGGACTTATGGAAAGGTTTAAGGCATCTCCTTTCCTTTGTCATTGCACTTCTTGCAAATCCTTCCTTCACTAGAATGTTCAACAACTCTAGGATTCTTCTACACCTTCAACCATCTAGTTCCTAGGTACACTCACGCAAGCTCGATGCCCTCTTGGCAGAGTATTCCAAAGTGTTCAATAACTCTGTGCTATGCCTCTCTCCACATAGTATTGATATTCAAGGGACTTAACCACCTTGAAATTTCTCCCTGAGTCTGTAAATAAATCTGGTGTTCCCTCCTAGCATCTTCTCTTCTGACTCCACTGAGTTCAGACACGCACCCCTTGCATTGGCTTATAGAGTCTCCTCTCTCTGTCGTGCACTCCTTGCACTTAGCCTAGAGAAACAGGCTTAACTTAACACACTCTAAGATAGGAAACTGTATCACTATCCCTGTAGATGATTTCTAACATCCATCTACAATTCACAAGCATGAAAATGACATTTATAACACAACATCCATTGAACATAAATGTAAAACAGGAAAAACTGTCGTTTTTTATTAATGGTGGAATGCCAATTTACAATGGTGGAGTCTGAGATACAACTGAGTCTCGGCTCTTTGTAACTCTCCTTACAACCCGACTTGTCTATCCTCTCTGACTAACTTTTCTAACTTGTCTAACCCCGCCTCCTACTACTTTTCCTACAATACAAAGATTTATACAAGAGGGGCTCTATGAGCTTCCCTCGCAATCTAACTAATGGTGTCAAATCACCATCCCTAATGGTTATTGAAAGGCCAAATTACAATGATGGCATTTCTACTCCAAATCGGATGCAGATCGATTCCTTCGTCATCCTATTAATGGCGACCTTACCTCCAGCTTGTGTGAAAGAACGGTTTTTCTCCTTGCAGCTTGTCTTCAATAAATGCCGAGATCTTGTCTTGGATTCTCGAGGCAAAAGTGAGAGGACGTCTCCTCTCCTTCCTTGAATGCGCACCATGCGTGAAATCTAGCTGGTGCGTGCTGAGATGGACCGATGCTCCTGCATCAGTCTCTCTTAAAATTATGTTCTCTTTTGCAAACAATGCTAAGTATAGATATACTTTACTTCTCATATGTTATCTTAACATTTATCTTTTGGAAATCACTATGCTTCTTATGTTCTTTTTTGTTTTGTCATCCATTTTTACACTTGGAATACAATGGACATTCTGTACCTTCATCTCTCATCAATCACTCTCATTTAGCATTGCATTCATTCCCTTAGTGTTGTAATATATTTCAACTAGATTACGCATTCACATTATGACATTTGTTGTCCTGATCTATAGTTGTCCATAGACTTTGTTCAATTCTGAAATCCTCATTCATTTAATTGAGTAATTAGTTTTGAAGTCCAATTATGTCCAGCCAAACTAATATGCACACAATGGAATGATTTATTCTTCTAGCGACACCTTTAAAGTGAATGAAACTTCAATATTTCTTCCACTTAATTATTTACACTTTGTACCATGCTTCTATTTTTGTTACACACCAAAATTTCACACTTGATTTTCACACCATAAGTGTCACAAGTGTCTCAAAGTGACGTATGCACCTTGTTAAGTGTCGCAAGTGTCGTATGCACATTACCTAGTGTTGCATTAATTTTTATAAGCGTCACAACCCCGTTACACCATGAAATACATTTTCCATGACCCCCAAGTCTTATTGGAGGAAGAAACCCATCATTTCAAGGCCAAAAACACACCTTTTTCTTGGAAAATCAACCATTTTTTGGGCATTTATGAAGGGTGGCACCCCCCGGCCATGTCGGGGGAGTGCCATTTCATGGATTGGTGCTCTCTTTCCATGTTATAGGAGTGCCAATTTATAGAATGATTCCATGTGTTAAACTCTGGGGGAGCGCTAGTTTTGTTAGAGAGAAATTGGGGATCCTCCACATTTTCCTATGGGCCAGCTCCGACTTGGATGAGGTTGTTGTGGTAGAATCCTACCCTATTGGATCTATCCTAGGATATAATTCCAACTTAAGGATCCATATCCTTCATTTTTTCATGGTGGTTGTGCCTCTCAAGCCTATATATCGAAGGTATTTCCAAAGAGAAGGGGGGATCAATTCAGGTATCAAACCTTTGATATCAAGAGAAGCATCATAATTTTGAATTCAATATTCATGCAAGGGTTGGACAAAGAGATATTTCATAATATTGTTTCATCATCAATCATTCTTTGTAAGTGTCTTCTTTGGATTTCCAATTAATATTAACTTGGCTTGTTCCCTTCAAGTTCATGTGTTCTACATTTGCTTGTCTATTATCATTTCAGTCTTAATATATAGATATGGTTTACCTAATCATATATATTATGAGGAAGAGTTCCTTTTATAGTCTTTGAAATACTTCAGTTGTGTCAAGGAGCTTGGAGGTCAAGACCAAGGATTGGAGCAGCGAGGAAAAACATCGTAACAAGGTACACCACATTATTCTTCTCTCTTGCTTGATTAATTGAGTTATATATAAAGGGAAGTTAGAAACCATTTGTTTAATTCTTCCTTTGGACCAAAGATAGGGATCTTGGTCCAAAGGAGAGCTTAGCCTATTCGTAGGATAAGATTTCTCACAATAGAATAATGGTCACTCTGTTGGGGAAGAACTTTAACTAGTTTTTCCTCTTTTTCATCTTGAATCCTTTGCTTGTGATTAGATATTGCTTGTTTGATTCTTGTTTCTTATCTATTTCCCCTTCCCTACTCCTCATTCAAGAGTTTACTTAGTCATTGATTGAGTCTTTGGTGAGCCTGAGCTTGTGGAAGCCATTTTTAGAATTTTCTAGAAACTAACACTCCCCTGCAGTGTATACCAGGGTGCCATTAGATGACTGGTGGTCCCCTAAGCCTCCTAGAGGGATCCATGGTGCTATTTTCCTTTGGTTACAGGGGTGCCAATCTTCTCTTTTAGGTGGTTTTTTGAGTTTCTTCTTGGTTCAACTTAGTCTTCTTTTGAGAGGCATTTAGCCCAAAGTCTCCTGATCTATTTGTGACTCTATTTGCTTGAGAATTTGACATTTATTTCTCATTTCATTTCTTTCTTTGATTTTGCAAATTTATCCTAGGTGTGATCCCCTTGGGTTAACTATATCCCTTGGTAGATCCTACCTTTTAGTTCTCCAATATTCGTATCGCAAAGATTTCATATTGCTTGATTTTATAGGAGTGTTCATCAACTAGATTTTGCAAAGGTTGTTTGGTTTTGAGCCCTTTTTGTCTTCATTGAAACATCTCACTTTTTGACGATTAGGAATCTCTTGTTTACCACAACCCAGTCTTGAATGTTGTTTCTTGCTTCTCATTTTTGAGGATTTTCATGAGTTCTTGTCTTCTTTCTCCTTTGCATCTTTGAGTCCTTGATTGAACAAGTCATCTCACATTTGTTTTCTTTAAGTTCTCATCATTTTTGAGTGCGCTTTGTTTGATTGATTTTTTGCCTCATATTTATTTGTGTCAAACATAGATCTCTTTCATTCCATTTGAAAGTTAAGAAGAAAAAAGTTTGCATATCTCATTGCATTCATAATCAAACGAAGATTTTTTTTGCATTCTTTAGGAAATTTATTTTAGTACACGTTTGGAAAAAGAGCTAGTTTTTCCATGTGCATTTATGTTTTCAGAAACATTGCTTGGTAGTTTGTCATCATCTTGATCCTAGAAATTGAAAGTTGCATTGTTTTGAGTGCTTGCTTGTGTTAAGAAGAATACAACTCTTCTCGTTCACGTATATAGAATTCATTAAAATGAACAAATTGCATCTCATTCTCTTTCATTCTATTGAAGTCGAGTCTCAATCACATCATCAGTTTCATCCTCCTGAACCTATTGAGTAAAAATAAATTAAAATAAATCACGCACTAATAAAATCAATCAAAACATTTTTTGGTTTTAGCACACTAACAATAACACAAGATTCAGGTCTTTGGACTAGGCAAAGTGAATAATTTTTCCAAGACTAATAAAAAAACTGTAGAGCACTAAAGAGTGAACACATATTACTTTCATATAAGAATACTCAGGAACCCCCTCTCACACAGGGGATAAACACGAGGTCGCATGCGGAAGAGTAATGGAGATCACCCCTCCAAAGCTTGACAGATCGTAATGCAAATATCGTATACGGGGGTTCTTCCTGAAGTGTCACTGACTCATTTGGTGTTGGTACTTAGTGAACTATGAATCCATTCAAGGTCCTCTGGAGTCTATTGGTCCACTTGACCTCAATCCTATGGAATAATTTAAAACTTTGATATCATGTCCATATGTTCGATCTTGACTATCGACTATACCTTCCTGAAGGTTGACTGCAAGTTGGTATCCTTAGTGGCCTTTCCTAGGTATCTACAAAGGTGACTATGGGGGGATTTCTACAGTCCTTGAGGAATACATTGTATCATACTCTCAGTACCCTCAGAGGGTGATCCTACAAAAGCTAGGGTTGCTTGCACCGAGAAGGGATATTACACGGAGGTCAGGGGAACTGCTTCTCACTTCGTCACTGGCAACTTGATATCTTGTCTTCGAAAGATCCTTAAATTTGTTGTTTCTTGGTTGATTGCTTTTATTTTTCTTAGGAGTGTGTTTCTTTGAATTTCATAGTCAGCCTTAGGATAGAATATTTCACAATATACAAGGTATGGAACCTGATGCTCAGGAACCTCAACACAATGTTTCTTACAAAGTAATGATCTAAGAAAAACCTTCTGAAACTGGGAGAGTAGCTCCTGGAAGTGGCCAACAGATTGAAGAATTGGTCACAAGATTCTATTAAAGACTTGCATCTCACTTGAATCCTCTTTTTACTGATGCACTAAACTAACTACTCACCGATCCACCATCCATAAGATATTTTGATTCTTATTATTCTTTTAAATTACTGCCCGGTTCAACCACTTTACAATATTTTGGCATGAACCCATCCTATTTTGGTTTTCCCAAAGGACTTGGCAATTTATCTTTTTCCAAAAATCATATAGTTGATACTGTTGGTTCTTCATCTTTACCAAAAACATCGGTGACCCAGGTAACCTCGACTCAATCATTTATGAATACATCTCCTTTCACACATGGGTCAAGTAATATTCCCGCTTCACTATTTCCACACATGCACACACCAAGTGCTTTACTTGGTAATTCCATCGGTAAAATGGCCAGAATTTAAGTCATTCACACAACCAAGGTCACACAAGCTAATCAACCTCCATCTCAACCATCACATATGAGTACACCCTACATTGGAGTTTAATCTTCAATGGGAGGCCAACCTTCAGCTGGGGGTAAACCTTTAGTTGCAGGGAAATTTTTACTAGGGGGAAACCTACATGGTTGCAACATCAACAAGCCTAGGGGAAAGTTTCTTCTGCAAGGCCTTCTATCCCTACTACCATTGGAATCTATCTTGGACAACCATTTCCAAGAGTTGCTAACCCTTTGTGTGGTCAACCGAATCTAATGGGCATTCCTCCCCTAGGAACTTTTCCCTATCAATCCGTAAACCCCATGATTCCAATGCAACAGTCCCTTTAATCACTATACATGGGGGGACCATAAGGTCAATATTAGTATGTAGGAGGTCCATAAAAATACATGGGTAGAAAACTAGGACAACCACCTTACATGGGTGAACAACCCGAGAAACCATCATATATGGGAGGACCATTTAGTTTTTCCATCTCGCAGCAACCTAGATTTGGTCCTACTCGTGTTTCCATGCCATATAAATATCATAAGTATCCACAAGATTACCAGAAACTTCCATTCTTGGATACATTAGATCTTCCATATATGTCATGTTTGAAAAACGATTCCATTCAACATGCCTTGTTTTGGCTCGCCATCCCTGCCAAGTTATCGTTCGACATCCTGAAATTCGATGGAAAACCTAGGGAAGATCCTAACAATCATGTTATGAATTTCCATTTATGGTGTTATTCCAACTCTTTGATGGATGATTCCATTCATCTGAGGCTTTTTTAGATAACACTTACATGTGTCGCAACCAAATGGTATATTGAGCTTCCATGTAATTCCTTTGTCGAATTTAATTCTCTTTCCATGGCTTTCCTTATGCATTTATGGTTTCCTATATGGTATGAGACCGATACAAAACTTTTTACCTCGCTCTAGAAATCCTCTTCCATGCACATATATGATCACATTCATGAGTGTATATGATGTAGACGGTTTATTAAAGCTCCAATTCTAGACCAAATCCTCACAGATTGGTTTACAAAGCCACTCTTGTTTCCCATCGATCACAATGTTGCTACGGGAAATTTAGTTACTAAGGAGAAGAATATCAACCATGCAAAATATTGGACTTGGTATATTCCCATTCCAACACACTTTACGATCTGATCCCTAATTCTCTTCACCTGTCGAGCGATCCGATAAGACCTGCTCCAGAACTAGGTTCCATTCCAAACACCAACAATACTTCCACTCCTTCTCAAACCTATGAGGTGAATGCGGTCCAATCCAATTCATCTCAGCAACCAATAGGTAATAAGAAAAAAAGGGTAAATCCAAGAAATATTCTAACCAACATGATACTATAGAGAGTGTTGATACTCAACCGACTAGGAAGTCTATGTTTCCTTGCATGATCTATGAGGAAGACCAATACATGAAATATTTCCCTCATCATGAGGATTTTGCTAAATTTATGAAGGGTACCTCCCAACCAGTTCAATAACAAAATTTGGTTTCACAAAACCCCTCCCCTCTGGAAGGGAGTGATGTAGGTCATTCCCACCATGGGGATGCTTCCACGAGTGCCTTTGCGATGTACATGTTTAATATGGTTAATGTAATGAATCGATAAAATACTTATGACACTCCTCTTGGTGATCAGACTAAAGGAAAGGATATCGATCAACCATCCAAATACACTTCTCATCCATCTTCCAATCCTCTTCAGATTGAGAATCCAATTTCTGATGCATCGTTGCACCCTCCCAAGAGCGTAATTCAAAGAGTGACATTTAATCCAAATTCCTACCTTGCCCAAAACTACAACATCGTTGAATATTTGGCATAAGCTCCTTGTGTTATGTCAACCCTCGAAGTTCTACAGAATTGTCCAAGTCAACATAGAACCTTGTTGTCAACCATTGGAGCTATGGAACCAAAGGAATCAAATCTGATTACGTTTAATCTGGATTACTCAACGGAGAGGATCTCCCACCACTTGGTATTCCAAATTCAAATTTTGGTTGGTGGAAAGAAAATTCATCGCACTGTTTTGGATGAGGGAGCCTCCACCTATGTCATGTCTTTGTCTTGTTGGAAATCCCTTGGTTTTCCTAAACTTACCCCATCTCCCACCACCTTGAAATCATTTGATGGAGATGGCTTACAACCTCACATAATCTTGCAATCTTTCGCTATGACATTGAAGGGTAAGACTGTTTCGATTGATATCAAAGTGGTTGATGCGCCCCTGGATTATAATTTTTTACTTGGTCGTAGTTGGTTCTATGCGATGAATTCCGTCACATCTTGGGTGTTTCATATTTTACGATTTCCCCATCAAGGAAATATTATCATTGTTGACCAACTTGACTATACAACTCTAGAACTCCACAATTCTGCAACGAATAATGTCCCTTTTCTCAGGACAACATAGTTTTGAGAGTGTAGGAGTAGGTATTCTTAAGGATGCCTCACTCATGGGGGTTTTTCCTTTTCCCTATCCTACCACCACATAGGTTTCCACGTTAAACATGATTTCGACTCAGGTGCGATAATCCCTTGAATTATCTGATCCTTTGGTAATACTTGGTCTTAACGAGCATAGTTCTTTTCTTGTGTCAATCTCGTTAAAAAATGAAATGGACACTTACGAGCATAGCTCATTTTTTCTGCCATTCACATTAAAAAATGAAATATAATCCCCTCCAATCGAATCAAGTCTCACTCTGGATTGAATAATTGAACCTTATTTTCCTCTGCCTAGTGAAAATATTCCTATTAGTAACCATACGCCTAAATGAGGAAAGAAGAAGAGTCGATAGAGGAAACGACTCTTGGGGGGCAGGTCTCTAGCCTCTAGACATCATGCTAGAAAGAAACCACTAGCTTCTATCATGCAAGCTGGGGGGAAAGTACCTCTAGAGAAACACACTACTAGGAGTGATCCTTGCCCAGGGGTCGTTCCCATCTTAACGTAGTAGTCTTTTCTAGAACAAGCTTAGTCTTTGTTCTTTCTTGTGCTTGTAAATACATGAGAATAGGTTACTAAGATCAATATTTGTTCTTTCTCATGATTGTTAAAACATGAGAATATGTTACAAAGTACACTTTTATCTCTTTTTTAGACTTGTAAAAGCTATACAAAAAAGGAACTCTTTGGAGTCTCCTTTAAGCGTTTTTCAAAATCTCTAAACATGAAAAAAATGTCGAGTGATCTTGCTTCCTTTCACACTCGTTGAAAGGTTTTAAAGGGCATCTTTTGAGTGGTATTTTATCTATTTTTCAGCCACGTGAGACTAATTACAAAAAATGAATACTCTAGTCAAGCATGATTAGAATAATTATCCCCTATATTATTTTACACTTTTTTCGGGCTTGGAGAGACTAAATTTACTAAAAATTCATCCATGGAGTCATCTTTAAGTTCTTTTCAGATTCTCTCAATGTGAAAAATGACCGAGTTTACCTTCTTTGGGCTTATAAAACTATGCATCGAAGGACCTAGAGTCCAATTTATAGGACCCATACATGACTAAACCCCTCCATCCTTAGGTTCGTTAAACATATGTCGAGGGACTCATCCAAAGGATGAGCTATATCAAGCATCTATTATCCTCCTCAAGCTCATTAAAAAATAAATAGGTACTCATCTATCTGGATGGGGGGGAAATTGAAGGAAGTGGGTCAAGTTTTTTGGAATCCTTTATGGCAGCTATTGTCACCCTTGAACATGGCACTTGTGTGCGTCTCGTCTTACAGTTGGGTAATTTTATTGTCTTTGAGTCATACCAATTCCATGTGTTGTTATACTTTTTTTTTTCTATTCGAAGAGTGCTCTTATTTCCATCACATTAAGTTCTTGGTACTCGTCGAGTCAATGCTTCCAAGTCACTTGTCGTGCCTCATCATGTTCAAGGGAATTTTCACTTCAAAACATACATCAACAGTATTAGGAGTTTCCATTTCTTGTGTCAGTCCATACTCATTCGATCCACCATCTCACATCAGTTTCCTATGTCAGTTTCATGTCGAGGATGGGGGATACATCATGGCATTCCTTCAATGAGTCTCTTCCTATCGACTTTGTCACATTATCCAGGAATTAGACTTAGAAACTAGTTAGTACCTTGGGACCTACATACCTCAATGGAAGGCCTCCTTGCTTCTGGCAGTAGGTTTACATCATTGACCTCTGATCGGATGATTCCACGAGTGTTCGAATTCAACTCATT
The DNA here is from genome assembly GCA_009831015.1 of Picea engelmannii. Taxonomy (NCBI): domain Eukaryota; kingdom Viridiplantae; phylum Streptophyta; class Pinopsida; order Pinales; family Pinaceae; genus Picea; species Picea engelmannii. Next base: position 729,964 of record ML777447.1, on the reverse strand, counting down.
TATTCACATTCACTGGAATGTACTAAAGGTACCTTGGGAATCATTGTCATCATTGGTGATTTCCCTCGCACTTATTAATGATTTACCTCGATGACTGGTAATCAAGTGGTTTATACCATGTTTGACATCAAATAATTTATTCGCATGGCCATATTTGTACAATTTCAGTATTGAGACGAAGACCCTGGGTTGAGATCTCACTCTATTACATGCTTTTCATAGGTTGTGATGGAAATCATTTGAGAATGTAAAATATTTCAGTACAATCACCATGCTGGAAATCTTACTGATATACATACTATCACATAGATCCACATTGTATTGATCCGTGGCTATGTTTTGTCATTTTGTAGCTCCCATGTGTATTTTTCATGGTTGCGATTAGTTCATGTCATGGAGGTATGGATCCACATTGTATCTCTGGTGGCCATATCCTTAGTATGTATTCTCATGGATCCGCATTGTATTGGTCGATGACCATGCTTTGAGTTATCTCGTATTCCGAGCATAGGTATGCCTGCCTCATAAATGGAACCCATATGTATACTGACTGATGATTATTTGTAGCTTATACAAGTTTCTCCAACTCCAACACTCTTGCATTGAATAATTTGTAAAGTGTTTCAACCATCAATTTCTCTTCTAACCTCACACTTTAGGGGGAATCTGTTACACACCAAAATGTCACACTTGAGTTTCTCACCCTAAGTGTCGCAAAGTGACGTACACACCTTGTTAAGTGTTGCAGACACTACAACAAGTGTTATATGCACCTTACCTAGTGTTTCATTAATTTTTCTAAGTGTCTCAACCCATTGACACCATGAAATACATTTTCCATGATCCCTAAGTCACATTGGAGGAATAAACCCATCATTTCAAGGAAAAAAACACATCTTTTTCTTGGAAAATCGACCATTTTTTGGGAATTTATGAAGCGTGGCACCCCCTGGCCATGCTGGGGGAGTGCCACTTCATGTACTGGTTCCACCTTTCCATGTTATAGGATTTCCACTTTATAGAATGGTGGTCTGTGTTCAACTCTGGGGGAGCGCCAATATTGTTAGAGAGAAATTGGGGAGCCTCCACCTTTTTCTAAGGGCCAACTCCGACTTGGATGAGGTTGTTGTGGTCGAATCCTACCCTATGGGGTATATCCTAGGATCTGATCCCAACTTAAGGAGCCATATACTCAACCATATTCTTCATTTTCACATGGTGGTTGTGCCTCTCAAGCCTATATATTGAAGGTATTTCCAAGGTGAAGGGGGGAACGATTCAGGTATGAAACCTTTGATCTTGGGATAAGAATCAACATTTTTATTTCAAGATTCACACAAGGGTTGGACGAGGATATCTTGGAGAATATTACTGCATCGTCAAGCATGATTTGTAAGTGCCTTCTTTGACTTTCCAATTAATATTAACTTGGCCTATTCCCTTCAATTTCACGTGTTCTACATTTTCTTGTCTATTGTCATTTTACTCTTCATAGATAGATATACTTTAAATAATCATATAGAGTAGGAGGAAAATTTATTTTTCTAGGCTTTGCAGGACTTCAGTTGCGTTAAGGAGCTTGGAGATCAAGCCCAAGGATTGGAGTAGCGAGGACAAACATCACAACAAGGTATGCCACATTCTTCTTCTCTTTTCATTGATTGATTGAGTTAGATCTACAGGGATGTTAACAACCATTTGCTTACTTTTTTATTTGGACCAAATATAGGGGTCTTGGTCCAAAGAGGATCTTAGCCTATCCGCATGGTAATATTTCTCACAACAAATATGTACTTTGATATCATAAGTTGAATTCTTGCTTCAAATTCTTTAGACATAATTTGTTGGTTCTTATATTGCAACTCTTCCAAGCATTCATATACATTCCCACATACATTATTCACCTATCCCATGAGCCACATCTCACCTTATGAGATCCTTGTTCTCTTTTTCCTTGGTAGATTTTCTCTACCATACCAAAATCCATCACTTTCTTATTTGCAAACATGCTTTACAATTATTATCTCTTAATTTCCTTTATCTCTATTTAGGGGTTTAAGAAACATACCTTTCCCTTTTATGCATTTGATTCCATTTTACACTTGCATGCTTATACCATGCCTCTTATTCTTATCATTGTTTCTTGACTGGAAACAATAACCAACTATAATGATCATAACTCTCACATCTCTTTTCTTCATATAGGTATCTTCCATACCTAGGCCAAATATTCTCTTGTAGTGTAGAATATTTAGATCCAATAACCAGAATATCCTATGGATCCTTATACATATCACTATTTCTTACTACATATATTATTTAGCTAGAATGACCAGGTCTTTCTCTAGCTCTTCTTGTTGGTTGTGGAGCCTGATTATCTTCCTGATTCAGAGGTCTTTGTTTTCAGCTGTGTTTATACACCATGAATAATTTACACCCTGGAAGAATGTACACTCCTCCACGTGGGGGAGTGCAGAGTGGGGTTACCCCCTCTATGGGGTCTGGGGACAAGCGAGCCCCCGAAGGAAAAATTTCCTTGTAAATGTATATTGTAATTTCATTGTAAATATGGACCGTTCATTATAAGGTCCCAAATCTGATGGTAGAAGTTATGTTAAGGTTTTTTTCCCTAGAAGGAAACCCTCTTTTATGAGGGAAATGTATTACGACTATGTATCATGGTAGATATTGTATTATGAGATAGGAGACTGTGAGAGAAAGAAGAGGAAGTTACCACGGGTTTTCTATAGGTTGGATACCTTCATTTGATGGATAATAATAAAGGAAGGACCTAGCAATTTCTCTGGTGGATATAGACCACATTGGGAAAACCACATATATCCATGTCTCTATTGTATTGTGTATCTTCTGTGTTTTATTTCCGCATTTGTTTTATATTATTTCTCCACAATCCTATTTTTCTAACAATTGGTATCAGAGCAGAAGGTAACTCATAGGAAAAGAGGGTTCCTGGTTCAAGTGGGAGAAATGGCGAAATATGGAAAGTTTAGGGTCGAGAAATTTAATGACCAAAACTACCAGTTATGGAAGATGCAGATGGAAGATTATTTATATCAGAAGGGACTATTCCTACCATTGGGTGGAATAGGAAAGAAGTCGACGACCATGAAGGACAAAGAATGGGAGGTTCTTGACAGAAAGACACTAGGAACGATATGGTTGAGTCTGGCAATGTCGATGGATTTCAATATTTTGAAATAAAAGACAATGAAGGAGCTGATGAACGCATTGGCTAAACTGTATGAAAAACCATCGACATACAAAAAGGTATTTCTAATGAAGAGATTATTTAATATGAAGATGTCAGAAGGTGGGTATGTTCTGTAAAAGTAGACTTTGATGATGAGGTAAGGACTCTTCTAATCTTGTGATCATTGCCAAAAAGATGGAACAGCTTGGTCATGGCTCTAAGTAACTCTATCTCTGGTTCAAACACTTTAAAATTTGATGATGTTGTTGGTGTTATCCTTAGTGAGGAAATTCGATGGAAAAACACAGGTGATACATCAGGGAATGCATTAAACATGGAGAACATGGGAATACAAAAGGATAGAGGAAAGGGCCCAGGGAACCGTGGGAATTCTAGGAAGGGTATATCCAAATCCAGATTTGGAAAGATAGAGTGCTGGAATTGTGGGAAGAAAGGACATATGAAGAAAGACTGTAGAGCTCCAAAGAAACAAAGATATGGACAACATGAGACAAATAAGGAAGCAAATGTAACAGGTGATGTGTTACAAGATGATTTGATTCTTTCTGTAGATAATATTCTGAGTCTTGGGTAGTAGATTCAGGGGCTTCATTTCATGCCACACCCCATAGGAAACATTTTCTATGTTATGTTCAAGGTGATTTTGGACAGGTTCATTTGGGTGATGATGCATCATGCAAAATTGTTGGAATAGGAAATGTAAAAATAAAGAAAAGCAATGGAAACCAATGGTTGTTGAAAGAGGTAATACATGTTCCATATCTAAGGAAAAAATTGATTTCAACATGGCAGTTGGAAAGTGAAGGTTGTATATCCATATTTATAGATAGGGTGTGGAAGGTCACCAAAGGATCATTGGTGATAGAAAAAGGAGAGAAGGTAGGTACGTAGTATTTATGTAGTGGTAATACTAACTCTTCTATCTCTTTAGCTTCTACAGGAGTGGATACAACACTATGGCATCATAGGATTGGAAACATGAGTGAGAAGAGGATGCATATACTTCACAAAATAAATTTGTTGCCAGATGTTAAAAAAATTGATTTGGATTTCTATGAGCATTGTGTTTATGGAAAACAAAAGAGATTCAGACTTCTTAGAGTTAGAAAAGAAAAGAAGAGTGAAAGGTTAGAGCTTGTGCATATAGATGTATGGGGACCAACTTAGGTATCCTCTCTTGGTGGCTCTTGTTATTATGTTACTTTTATTGATGATGCAACTAGAAAAACTTGGGTTTATTGCATTCGACAAAAATATGATGTTTTTGATACTTTTAAGAAATGGAAAGATTTGGTTGAGAATGAGATAGGAAAAAGGTTGAAGTGTCTCAGATAAAAAAATGGAGGGGAATATTGTAGCAAGGGGTTTGATGATTATTGTTCGTACCATGGGATTCATAGAGAGAAGACATTTCCAATAACACCGCAAGAAAATGGTGTGTCAGAAAGGATGAAAATGCCAATCATGGAGCGTGCAAGGAGTATGAGATTGCATGCTAGTTTTCTCTTACAGTTCTGGGCAGATGTTGTAGATACTACTGTTTACTTAATAAACATAGGACCTTCAAGATCTTTGGATGGTATAATTCCAGAGGAGGCATGGATAGGTAAAAAGGTAAACTATTCTTATTTGAAGACTTTTGGTTGTGAATCATTTGTCCATATTGATAAAGAAAATAGAACAAAGCTTGAGGCAAAATCCCAAAAGTGTAACTTTATTGGAAATAGTGTTAATGATTTTGTTTATCGCTTATGGGATTATGAAAATAAAAAAATCATTAGGAGTAGAGATTTCATATTCAATGAGAAGGTCATGTACAAACATCAGTTGCAGGGAAAGAAACAGGGAAAATAAAAACTAGAATACACAGTGCTTGATGAGATCACTGAAAAATAAATTCCAAAGGTGCCAGAAAATCATAATGTACAAAAACAGGATCAATAGGAACCTCAAACTCCTTCAAGTGTTGTTAGAAGATCTACCAGGTTAAGTATACCCCCCGAACGATACTCTCCTTCATTATATTATTTATTGTTGACTGATTCTGGTGAACCAAAATGTTATGAAGAGGAAATGAAGGTAGACACCAAAAATAAGTGGGAGAAAGGCATGAAAGAGGAAATGGATTCCTTGGTAAATAAGCAGACCTAGGACTTGGTTCAGTTGCCTACAGGAAAAATAACATTGCAGAATAAATGGGTTTACAAGTTGAAGGAAGAAGATGGAGGAAAAAAGCAGTACAAGGATAAACTTGTTGTAAAGGGGTTTTCACAAAAGAAAGGTATAGATTTTGATGAAATATTTTCTCTTGTTGTTGAAATTACTTCAATTAGGACTATTTTAAGTCTTCTTGCAGTAGAAGATTTTCATATTGAACAATTAGATGTAAAAACAACTTTTCTCCATGGGGATTTGGAGGAAGATATTTATATGCAACAACCACAGGGGTATGAGGTCAAAGGGAAGGAGAATTTGGTATGCAGGTTGAAGAAGAGATTGTATGGCCTAAAGCAAGATCCAAGGCAATGGTATTTGAATTTTGACAGGTTTATGACAAAACAAGGTTATAGTAGATGTCATTCTGATCATCATGTTTATTTTAAAAGGCTAGAAAATGGAAGCTATATTATCTTGCTATTGTATGTAGATGACATGCTTGTTGCAGGGTATGATATGCAGGATATAAATGTGCTCAAGAAGAAATTATCTAATTTATTTGCAATGAAGTATTTGGGTGCTGCAAAGAAAATCCTTGGTATGAGAATAACAAGAGATAGAAAAAATTGAAAATTGACATTGTCTTAGGGTGAGTACATAGATAAGTGTTGGAGAGGTTTAGAATGTAGAATGAAAAACCAATTAGTACACATTTGACCAATCATTTAAAATTAACTAAGGAAATGTGTCCCAAGACACAAGAGGAGATAGAATACATGTCCAGGGTCCCTTATTCATCAACAGTTGGCAGCTTGATGTATGCGATGGTTTTCACAAGACTGGATATTTCACATGTAGTTGGATTTGTGAGCAGGTATATGAACAATCCAGGTAAAAAACATTGGGAGGCAGTGAAGTGGATTCTCAGGTATTTGAGAGGTACTGCTACTCATGCATTATGTTTTGAAGGTTCAGACACTGTTCTACAGGGATATGTTGATTCATATATGGCAAGTGATAAAGATAGCAGGGGCACCACCACAGGGTATGTTTTTAGTGTAGGTGGAACAACAATAAGTTGGATTTCAAAACTACAAAAGGTTGTTTCACTTTCAACAAAAAAGGCAGAGTATGTTGCTGCTACAGAGGCTAGTAAAGAGATGATTTGGTTACAAAGGTTTATGGAGGAATTGGAAAATAAGAAAGAGAATAATAGGTTGTACTGTGACAATGAGAGTTCCATTCATATTGCAAATAGCTCTACCTTACATTCGAATACTAAGCATATACAACTTAGGTACCATTTCATACGATCCATCTTGGAAGATGGACATCTGAAGTTGGAAATGATACACACTAGTCAGAATCTTGCAGACATGTTAACAAAGGGAGTAACCATGGAGAAACTGAGTTCCCTCTCAATTTCTGTTGGTCTTCAAGAATGAAGATGAAGATGAGAAATTTTCTATGTCCAAGAAGGTTCATAGTCCAACAGATACAACAACGGTGGAGTTGTTGAGATCGATCTTCAAGTGGGAGATTGTTGGTTGTGGAGCCTGATTATCTTCCTGATTCATAGGTATTTGTTTTCAACTATGTTTATACCCCATGAATAGTTTACATCCTGAAAGAATGTACACTCCTCCATGCGGGGGAGTGCAGAGGGGGGTTACCGCCTCTGTGGGGTCTAGGGGCAAGCGGGCCCCCGAAGGAAAAATTGCCTTGTAAATGTATATTGTAATTTCATTGTAAATTTGGACCGTTCATTATAAGGTCGCAAATCTGAAGGTAGAAGTTATGTTAGGATTTTTTTCCCTAGAAGGAAACCCTCTTTTATGAGAGAAATGTATTGCAACTATGTATCATGGCGAATATTGTATTCTGAGATAGGATATTATGAGAGAAATGTATTGCAACTATGTATCATGGCGAATATTGTATTCTGAGATAGGATATTGTGAGAGAAAGAAGAGGAAGTTACAATGAGTTTGTTGTAGGTTGCATCCCTTCATTTGATGGATAATAATAAAGGAAGGACCTGGAAATTTCTCTGGTGGATGTATCCCACACTGGGTGAACCACGCATATCTGTGTCTCTATTGTATTGTGTATCTTTTGTGTTTTATTTCGACATTTGTTTTATTTTATTGCTCCATGATCATGTTTTTCTAACACTTCTTCTGTAATCTAAATTGCACTTATTAATGACAATAAATATTATGTATTCCTTCTTTATTTCTTTTTCAAGAAAAAAATTCTTGGTTCCTTTATTATTCATGATTGAAATTGGAATAAGATATACAATAGACCTTTCCATAACACTCTCTCTTTTCATGTCCCTCCTCATCAACAACACTACCTTCTTTTTAAGAACTCAACCTTTTCTTGCTATCATGTTGTTGCACCTCCAAATGTGCTCCACACCATTTCATAAGCACCATTATCAAGTATACGTATCCTTCCTTTCTCAATATTCACTTCTATTATGCACATCTATCCTCTAAAATTCTTTTCCCAAATTAAATCTACTTTGGGAGTCTTCCACATTTCACAATTGTCTTTCTCACTCAAGCCTAGAGGTCCCATTCATGTAACTTTATGAAATAACTAGATGCATATTTTTTTTAAATAGATGTTTTATCATGTTCCCCTCTGAATTACCTTTCCAACAATTTTACTCATGACTTAATCTAAGTTATGAGATGAAAGTAATGGCTCTCTGAATTCACCATTTCTACACAATTTGTGCACTTTTCTCACTGGTGCAAATCTAGCTCGGATAAAATTTTTTGCCACTTTTAGAAGGAAATATATGGAGATCCAAGATTTTTTTTATATCAGGTATAGATGTTGGATTACCAAAGGGGGGGTGAATCAGTAATAAGAAATTATACCAATTATTAATCCTTTAAAACACAAAGTATATTCTTTTACTTATTCAACCATGTTCATATGTTCATAATCAATATCTTACTGTATCATAAGCATTAACATTCATCAGTGAAAAATAAAAAATAAAAAACACATCCACACAATGCACATTACACCAATATTTATGTGGAAACCCAATGCAGGTGAAAACCACATAATGTTTTTCTTATACGTAAATAATTACATTCAAGGAAGCACCAACTTCCAATTCTCCAGCTACAATGGGAAGGAGGCTCTGACCCCCTATATTTTCAGGCTACAACCCGAGGGAAGCTCCAACTCCCCAATTTTATGGCTACAACTAGAAGGAGGCTACAACCCCCTATGTTCTCTGACTACAACCAGAAGATGGCTACAACCACCTATCCTTGCCCCGTCCAACCTGGAACTATCATTGAATTAACCATTGCCACTGCCAACTTGCCATTGTCAAACTGTACCAATAATCTGAACCAACATGTACCATGCATCAACCATGCATCAACATTTACTTATAACCTGTAAAAAAAACATGTCCAAAAAACCTATCACAACAACATGTCTCATCAATCTTATCAACCAAATAAGATCTAGTCACCAAGATCAGTCACCAAGACAACTCTCAACCATATGCACAATATCACCAAGATGTACATCAACCAATCAAAACAACTCATAATCATCACCAATATCAATATGTGCTTCTAATAATATACCAAGACAAGTATGATGCATCATCCATAAAAGATGTGTCAACAATACTACTAACAAGTTCCTCCAACCATGTACCAAGTATGTACCAATCATGCATCGACTACACATCAACTATGACTCATCAATATGTACCAACATCGTCAACTATACACCTCATGTATGTGACAACTCATAAACTACTTGTCTTATCCATGTACCCAACATGTACCTCAACCATATACCAAAAACATACACTAATACAACCATCAAAAGTTATCTAACAATTCATCACTCTATCCATAAACCAAATACCATAAACCCTTACATTAAATCATGTGCCACAAGCTCACTATTATGTAGCCTCAAGCTAAACCAACAACGTTAGCAACACATCACAACCAAAATACCAATATCCATATGCCAAATACCAACAACAAAATACCAATTGTATCCCTCAATAAATTTGATATATGTAGCAATACTGAACAACCAATACCATCTCAAGAGATAAACCCTATCTCACGAAACATACCTCAAACAAGATGTGCCATATCTCTCATAAATAGACCCCAACCATGCTTCTTCCGCGGTTCTACTACTACGATTATGTTGCCATGATTCTGTTAACTAGATTTTTCTGCCGCACTTTTTTTTGCAGTGATTTTACTACTGCAATTTTTCTGTCGTTATTTTTCTGCCTCAAATTTAATCTATCAATAATACCTGCCAAAATAATCTTTCACAAAATAGATATTCAATGATATTCAATAGGTGCTAATGGGAGAGAATTTCTCTCTTATTTATACTTCCATGTAGCTTCCTCAAGGGGTTACCTTCTAACCAACTTAACCCACTTTCCTTCTTTTAGGGCCAACCCACTTCTAACCACTTATCCACTTCTAACTCTTTTTTCCACTTAGCCACTTTTTCCACTTAACCACTTTGTCCACTTAACCACTTTGTCCACTTAATTTAACTACTTTGTCCATTTAACTTAACCACTTTCCACAAATAATAAGTTCTCCACTCCTAGTTGCAACTAACTTTATTATTTAATTAATTTATTTTGCAACCACTTTGACTTATCCATAAATAGTAAACTCACCACTTCTTGTTGCAACCACTTTATTATTTAAATAATTTCTCTTTGCAACCACTTTGACTACTTTATTATTTAAATAATTTATTTTTACTCACAACTGCTTTTTACAACTCACTTTTCTATAATTAGTCAATTCATAACTTCTTTTCCCTTGACTAACTTCTTGTTGTTGCAACCACTTTATTATTTAATTTATTTCTTGGTCAACCACTTTGACTATTCAATCTTCTCATCACAACTACTTTACCATAATTACCAAACTCACAACTTCTTGTTGCAACTAATTTATTTTTAATTATTTTCTTAATGCAACAACTATACCCATGATTAACTCCTAGTTACCATCAATTTGACTACTACACTTCTTCTAGGAGCTTCTATAATAATTGACTTCTTTGACCTTCTAGGGGCTTCTAGATAACTCATGAGGGTTCTCCAACTTCATATGGCCATAACTCTCTAACCGTGAGGAGTTATGTGACGTTCCACATATCACCATAAATGGCATGACATATATTATCCATCTAGAATAATATTACCTATAAATTCACTAATATTCATGCCTTTATACCTCAAATAGACTCGGGTCCCTTACCCATGCCTTTATGCTACCAGAATTCGCTACCATATTTCTCCAAGGGTTGACCTCAATCACTAAGGGTTGACATAAATCTACAATATCACTCTCCAAGGGTTGACATAAAAGACAACCAATAGTCCAGACCAAATGTCCATCAACCTAAGCCAACTATCTGACAATAGATAATATTTATGATGGTGAGTACACATCAACTTTAAAATTTATGATCTAATGCTATTGTCATTTTCTGCATCAATATGGAATTGTCAACTTTGTCCTTTTTTCACTTTCTCCATACTTTGAATTTTAAGACAAAATGACTCTCTCAAACAGAGAAAAAATGGAAAAAATTCAATAAGACAAACTTATTTGGATTGTTGAGGACATAAAATGTCGACTGAGAATATTTTTCCAGATTGATGATCTTGGGCCCCTTTTCCTCCCCTAAAGATTCTAAAAATTAATAAAGTCTCCTATAATAGTGGATTTTGGCTTGTTTCTACATATCCACTCCAAACCCTTTAGAATTTGGCCAAATTCTCCACTGGGTTTCACCCCATCTAGTCCTATTACTCATAGTTCAAATTTCATACCCAATCGGGCTCTTGTAAATGAGTTCCACTATGTTCTTTAAAAACAACTAATGTTTTTATTTTTTATTTTTTACCGTAAATCTAGAGCTGAATCAACCAATGACTCTCACTGGAACTTTTATGGTCCTCCTCACTATGGACATACCCCTGAAATTTCACCTAATTCTGACTTAATTTGTTCATGTTATCGCTAAAATAATATTTTGGTTCTATACTTGTTTTTTTTAACATAACTTTATCTTGTTGACATGGCATGATAGATGACTAATGATGTGGAAATAAGGTCATACATGTCATATCCCACATTTTCCATGTCATTTTACTTTTTCACTTACCTACCATGTTAGTCATTCGTGGCCTTCTCTTTTCTCTCTCTCCACTTTACTTTATCGAATTTATGGGCCATCCACACCCCTTTGTACTTATTTTCCACTTGGAACATTATCCTTGACTGATCTAATGGGGTGAGAAATTGATTTTTTTAAACAATAATTGAATTAGGACTTTATTTAAAATGATGCACCATAGGCAAAGAAACTGACAAAATTTACATAATAAGTCTTGGGAACTATAGAGAAAAACTCTGTATTTTGACTGATATAAAGAACAAACATAAACTTATAATTTCGAGCAATAAGACTACCATATACTCTAATATATTTTCCTAATAAAAATAAGCATTTGAAATACTACATGAAGCTACATTATCTAACTACCCATCCTGTCTTCCAGCTATACTGGTGTATTGTCTTCAATTTCCATGGGTGTTTCTTCCTATCCTCTTTGTGTTGCACCTTCTCTGTCTCTGAGATAATTTCGTTCATGTTCCACCATGTTTAATATTTGCAAAAGTGTTGTGACTATTGATTCCAGTTACTGAACTCTTTGTCTTTCAATTTCACGTTCCTGGAGAATTCGAACTCAATGTTCTAACTTCTTTGTTTTCTGAATCAACATTAGCATTGTTTGTTTCAGAGTTCTTGTTTTTTGTATTTCCTGTATGATACTTTTAGTTTTGTTGAGGAGAAGTGTCACTATATTTTCCATATTACTTATTCACCCTACATTATCATCGTATTGTCCCTGGATTCCTTCCAAGATTGTGTCAAAATGATTGAAGTACCCTTTGACTTCAACCTAGAAGGGATCCATTAATATTGAAAATTACAAGCTGACTATTCTATTTTATTTGATTTGAATGATAAAGCCACACTGAAGAGAGAGTTCTGAAGGATCAACAATAATAGGAAGGCCCGAGATAAAAGCACAGAGGAATGACAAGTCCCCAAGACAAAACTAGGGAGGTCGCATGGATGAGAAGGACTGAGAACTGATGATAAAATAAACCAGGAGAGAGCATAAGGTTCGTGGAGAGATGGATTGGGTATAGAAATGTGAGGGGAAGGGGAGAAAGGTGTCAGAGAAAAAGGAAAGGGGGGAAAATAGAGGGATTGAGAAAAGAAGTGAGAGGGGAATATAAACAAGACATAGAGAAGGCTCTGAAGAATCTAGATATGAAAAAACCAGAAAAGGAAAATTGGGTCATGGGAGGAGAGAAAATAGGAGAGGGGTTGAAAAGAGGATCAGAGTAAACCAACAAATCAAAAATATCACAACTACAAAATCTAATGCTTTCCCAGTCCAAGAACTTTCTAAACAAAGTTTCAATAACCTTTGCCTAGATAACTTGTGTGTACCTAGAAATAGATGGACGTTGTTCAAAGAGGAGATATGAATCTAAAGAAGGATAGTCACTTGACTCAGACCTGCGACCAAGGATGAGCCTTATGGACCAAATAATTGAACTTGAAGAGTTTTGCATTCTCGAATTCACAACTAATAGAATTTCACACATGCCTAGGGTATTATTTTCATAACTTGAATTTAATGGAAAGGGGGGTGAAAAGACCGCGACACCACTCCCAATGTAGTTACTTTTGTCATGTTGCTTTAGACCTATCATGGGATAGGATTAGCCACTAAGACTCCATTAATTTCCATTTGACCTCTGATTAAGTTTTCTCTCTTTTTTTCATTTTTGTCTGCTTCTTCATTGTGGTCTCTTTTGATGTGGTATAGTTTCGATGTTTTTATTTTTCTGAGAATGTCCAGGACTCGTACCATGATACCTTTATATAGATCCCCCCAATTATATTATTTTTAATTTCAAATCTTATTACCACCATTGAATCACCACACATGACTAGATTGCTCATTTGTTTAGTGAGAGCTAGTTTAAGTCCTACATATAAGGAAAAGGCCTTTGCTTCATTGTTGGAATGTTTTCCAAGTCCCTATACATAACTAATTACAATGATTCCCTTGGGATTATGAATGATCTCCCCCACTTTTTATGCCCCAGGGTTGAAGAGACATTGAATTTTTTTTTGAGGATGTTTGATTTTCTTTCCAAAGGGAGAAAGCAGATTTGTCCAATCTTAAGTCCTAATGGGGAGTGGAAGGGGAATTGAAGACTGTTGATGACTTAAGTACTAGATTGAAAGAGTCAAGCCAAATATATTCCCTACTATCCAAAGGTTTTGAGTGTCATTGGACTCTCTGCCTCATATATTATGAGACGAGGGCTGTAACTTTTAGAGTTACTTGTCTAGGTGTGTTTGTGGCATTGTCAAAGTTTTTTTATTGTGAGCTAGCCAAATTTGCTAGAAGATATATTTTGGAAGAGATTCCCAATATCTTGAAAGAATAATGTTTCCTTTTAGAATCCCAATATAATGTTTTTTCCATTTAGTAAATAAATCTGAGCAGGTTTCGGGCCATCGTAACCGTTTATGCAAAGTGCCTAGAACATGGTACCAAATCTCTTTTGTGAATTTACAGTATATGAATAGATTCCTCTTCTTCCTCACACAAAAAGTACCATGAGGGTCCATTTATTCCCCCTTTTTGCAGGTTTTATGTTGTTAGGATTTTTTTATGCACTAGTAACTAACAAAATAAATTGATCTTGGGAATGCCATCATTATGCCAAACTTTATTCCACCATTTGGCTCGAGGGTGACCATATGAGGATTCCAAGAGAGTGAAATATCCATTTTTTACTGAGTAAAGAGAAACATCCCAACCATAGATATATTGATCATTTTGATTGTGAGGTGAAAATCCTTGCAAGGTATTGATGAACTGATTGTATATTTATTTGAGGTGCAGAGGGAGATAGAGATCTTTCCATCTAATCTAGGTACCATCAATATCCCATATAGATAAGTCTGATAATGTGTGAAATCCCTGATATTTTATCCATCCTTGAATAGGAAGACAGTTCACTAATGTGTCAATATTCCCATTTTCCATAATTTTGTCTTCCCATGGATTGATCAATCATCCATTTCTAGTTATCCAGATTAATATTTCCATGATAAGAGGGCTAGCTGAAATAAAAAGTTTGAATATAGATGTTCCAATGGTGAATTTTGGTTGAAGAGTTGAAATTTTCCTCGATCCATAAAAGTATTTATTCCAAAGAGCTTGTTTCCACCATTCCACTTTTCCCATTACTAGTCTCCATAGAAGTTTTGCTCTCGGTGCTTGGTTCATTAAATTTGGTTCCCTTATTCCTAGTACACCATGGGATTTACTATTGGTGACTTGATTCCAATTTATCAAGTGGAATTTTCTGTTATTTGATTTCCCTCCTTTCCAAAGAAAATTATGGATCTTGATAGAATTTTTTTTGGATATGCTTTTAGGAGCTAAAATAGTAGAACTTTGATAAATTGGAAGTGCAGAGAGTACTTCCTTGATATGAGTCACCTTTCCTGCTGGATTGAGCCATTGATATCCCCAATGACTTAAATTCTTGTTGATTTGATCAAGAATATGTTGCCAAATCTAAGTTCTTGAGGATTTTATGGAGATGGGAATGCCCAAATACGTGAAAGTAGTCCAATTGTCCACCAAGGTGAAATGAAAAATGACAGCTATGGACCTCATTGTTCTAAGAGGATTATTCCATCCAAAAGCTTGACATTTATTATTGTTGATTGCTCCTCCCGCTGCATCAATAAAGGAGTCGATCATATTCTTAAATATGGAGGAAATTATTGAGGAGGCTCCCCCAAGGAGAAGAGCTTCATCTACAAATTGGGAGTGATTAATATTTTTCACTCCTCGTGCAATTTGTAAGCCTATACTATTCCCACTGATTCTTTCAAATTCCAATTTCCTACTTAGTGTTACAACTCTGATCAAGAATATTAGAGGGGATAAGGGGTAGCCTTGACGAAGTCCTCTGCTTATCTGGAAAAAGGAAGTAGGACAACCATTTACAAGTAGATCTATCCAAGGTTTCCAAATACAAGCATCCACCATTGTGATGAAAGATGTACTGAAGCCAAGCTTTTCCATTAATGTGAAAAGAAAATGTGATGGACACGATCAAATGAATTTTCCATATAGATATTTATGACCATGCCTTTATTTTTAGAGGTGACACTTGAGTGAATTGCTTCTTGTACACACTATATTGTCCACAATTTGTCTGTTTTGCATGAAACCTCCTTGATTGGAGGAGATTAATTTGGGCATAACCTTTTTGAGGTGGTTAGCTAAATTTATTTTCAGAATTTTATAAGAAGAATTAAAAAGGCATATTGGTCTAAAACTGGAGAAAGAATCAAGGTTTGCTTCTTTGGGTATCAGAGAAAGAAATGAGTAATTGGTGTTACCTCCAGGTCGAAAGGATTTTTGAGAATATTGGAGCATACATTTTAAATCATACTTTATGAGATCTCAGAAATTTCTATAAAAGAATATGGGGAAACCATCAAGGACAAGAGATTTATCTGGCTCCAAACTCCAAACTTCATCACAAATTTCATCTTCTTAGATAGTTTTATTGAGATCCAAAGTCTCCTCATTTGGTATCAAGGTTTTATGTGTTCAAGCATGATATCAAGATTGTCTTGGTTCACATTATTATGGAGAGTGTAGAGTTTCTCAAAATGAGATCTGGCTACATTTTTTATTTCTAAGAAGTCAATGACAATAGTTCCATATTCCAAAGCTATCTTAGACACATTGTTATTTCTTTGTCTAGCTTTAGCCTGATTGTGCATTTTTTTTGTATTTTTATCCCTTTCCTATAACCAGAGACTTCGAGACTTTAAACACCATAACTCTTCTTATTTTTTCAGCACTTTTTGATATTGGCATTGAAGGTTGAATTCTTCTTTGTGGATTTTGGGAGTTATGACTTGCTCCTGAATAGATTTTTGGAACTCATTCAATTTGAATTTAAGAGACATTTTTCTGAAGTGGGGTTTATGTAATGGGTTTTAGCCCATTGTTTGAGAGTTTGTTTAACCAAACTTAGTTTTTTTTCCCAAATGTAAATTGGGGTTCCAGGGATCTAAGCCTTCTAGGTAAGAGAGATTAAATAAAAAACCTCTAGATTATGAATCCAAATGTGATTAAAACGAAAAGGAAGGGGCCCATAGTTTGGAAAGGACTGAATATGACATGATATGGGTTTATGATATGAGATATGGGAGGGTAGAATGTGATATTTTATGGAGGGGTTTGAATGAAGGAAACTACTATGGACTAAAAAATACTCCAATCTAGCAAAAATATGGTCTGCCCTAACTCTCTTGTTTGTCCAAGTAAACTTACCTCTTTGAGGGGGAATGTCTAAAAGATCCCAATCAATGAGAAGGTTCTGAAGAGATAAATGAAAGGGATCATTGCCAAAAATTCCCCCCCTTTTTTTCAGAATTATATCTAATTAGGTTGAATTCTCCTACTATAATACACGATTATGAAGTGGAAGATTAAATCAACTCAGAAATTGAGCTCCAACAATCAATTTTTTCACGAGGATTCATGGGCATGTACACATTGATGACACAAAAGATGAGTTGTTTGATATATGAAAAACATTTTTTTGAATCCAATGAGGGGACTCAGAAGAATGATGGATCAAACATACCTCTTGTTCATTCCAAAGAGTACATATCTCGCCAGAAGTGCCTCATGCATCCTTTGCTACTTCCTTGCTATTTTTTATAGATATTGTTCCTTATTTTATATACATCCCCTGCTTGCATTTTTGTCTATTTAAGAAGTAGGATGATTGGATTTTCATAGAAGATAATATCTTTGGAAGCATGAAATTTTTGGAGGCTTCCCAGGCCCCTACAATTCCAGTAGACAATAATCATTATTTAGTGGGATTAGAGCGAGAACCGCCTCTTTTCCCAACTACTCCACTTTGTGCCTTGTTATTTTTTGAATTCCCTCCTATCATCGAGGTAATAATGTTCTGAGAACCTAATAAGATATCCTTTTGAGCCTGCTCTTCCCTCACATATTTCGCAGGTTTTCTTCCTGATTTCCTTTGTAGCATTTCCTCCGAGGATTTATCTTCTAAACCTTCATCCCCATGGCTTTTTGTTTCTAAATTATATATGATATTTGGGAGAGTAATTTCCGCATCTTTAAAATATTATAAATCATCTCAATGAGTATTTAGCGGATTGGAAGTTAGGGATGTGACAGTATCTTCAAATGATTACTATTTTGCAACGTCTGAGCGAGGTGGAGGAGGGATAATTTGGATTGAAGGTTGCTCTTGGCTTGCTATATTGACCACATTTTTGGGTTGAGATTCATCCTCTTTTGTTTCTTCTAGCTGAGATAATGACTCAAACTTTTTTGCTATAGCTAAAGAGGATTGTGTGTTATTGATTGCAAATTTTCTAGGTTATTTAAAACCAGTAGAGGGGGGACTAGAAGAAGAAGGTCCATAATATTTTATTTGTTTCCACCATATCCCATTTTATTTCAAATCATCTGCCATTGCTCCTCCCTTCCTACAATAGATGGATTCTTCTCTGCCTTCTTATAATTTCTTGCGAAGTGGCCATACTTGTGACATAGTTTACACTTGAATGGTAATTGCTCATAGTCATGCTATTGGATGTGTTCCTATTATCAAGGGTGAGAATGAACGCTTTTGGGATTCCTTTCTCAAGGTCAAATTCAACACAAATTCTTGCATAGGAATATAGCCTCTCTTTTGGTTCAACACAATCTATATACTTGCCAATGGAGTTCCCAATACTTTGAAAGGAATCATCATTCTAACAATATAAGGGAAAAAGGGAGAGTCTAACCCAAACAGGAACTCCCAAAGGGACATCATTCTTTGGAATAAATTCCAGAGTCCATTTATTAAGATATATTCCTCTAGCTCTTAGAAAATATGGGCTGCTGCGAAATATTAAATCCCTATCTTCCTTATGTTCAAAGAGAAATGAAAAAAACCCTTTTCCACAAAAGAAATGGCTCAGAGAGCCTTTAATTAATGACGTTCAATTTTTATCCATCCAGAACTGTACCATTTTCGGTGATGGCCAAATACCTATAAATTTTCCAATTAGTCCTCTATTAGCTAAATCCAACGTTTTCTTTCTTGCAGTAGTGGAAGGTAACACAACCTTTGGGATTCCATCGAGTTTCTTAACAATTTTTGTGGGCTGTGATTTCGATGATTTTATAGAGGTATAGACAAGCGGTTGAAAGGAAACAAATTCCTCATTAGGAGGGGGTGGGTTGCCCCTCCCCATGGGCTCAGAATTTAAACCCAAAAACAAACAACATGAAAACACAAAGGGTTTCACGCAGAGCAGCCACACTCCAAGAAGCTAACCTATGCACAAGTCTAAAATGTGAGCAATTGATTGAGCATACAGGTTATTGAAAATTTCATAAAAAGGAGAAATACGGCATTTTATTTAAAAGTTATTAGAAAAATAAATGCATTTAGAAATTTGCATGAAATAGAAGAAAATTACTTTTTATTAATTTAAAAATTAATTACTAGTGCACCCATAAAATAAGGAGAAGAAAAAGGAAAATGAATTCAAATTCAAGTGGACAGTGGGAAAATATATGTAGACTTGTGAAATACTAATGAGAGTGATAAGTGAATTAATCTCCTTGTTGTACCAACAAGGATGTTAATCTACTTGTTCAATTAATATGTCAAACCACGGGTCTATAAACTTGCGAGATACTGTGCATTATATGTGCAGAATGTAGAGACTTTCTTTGTATATGATTTCGAAAATGTTGGAAAGTAAACAATAACTTCTAAACTCTACTTAATTTCTATATTTTCCAAAAATCAAAGCAATCACACATTCATCAAAAGAATTTATTCCACTCTTTATATTTTAATATACATAATTCATGAACACTTAATGAGAAACAAACAATTGTTAGGATCAATCCCTTAGTCACACAACTTATGCATTCAAGATTAAATAACAAAGATAAGAAACATAGTTAAGATATTGAACTATAGAGCATGAAACAATTGTAATGAAAAATGCTTCATCTCAAATGAATAAAACACATAAGTTAATCTCTATAAGAAACTTCACACCCACATAGCATGCCCTATCTCTGTAGAACAAAGATCTAACTAAAAATCACAAATGTGGGAACTTCAACAAAGGGTTGTATTTCAATCAAAGAAAGAGTTTATACATCATATAACAACTTCACTTACCCTATTGTATGTTGTACGTTCTATATTCTATATTGTCTCTCTTCTCCACCTTTAAGCAAGAAAAAATGTCCATTTTTATAACATAATTACAAAACCGAGTTATAATGAATGCACTTGAGAATCAATGATTCTCAATATGTTCCAAGAAATTTAAATATAAATTCATTAAGTTGATAGGGAACAACTAACTATCTTATAGAATATGAGCTAGAAGGAATAAATTCAGTTGCTAACTACCAGTGTGCATGTATATACTCAATAACAACTTTATAGTTTGCACCACGTACCTCCAATTGTATTTTTGCTGCAACAAATATTCACATGGTTGAGATAACCTTTCGTGAATTCAAAATGATACCCTTCAACATCCAATCCACAACATCAACCCACACATAGATATGTAGTATAAGATCTGCAACATTAGAGTGCAATTTGATCTATAACAATAAGCATGTAGTGATATGTAGCAATGACCTGTAGTGATCCATAACATGGACGTATAGTAATCTATAGCATGGAAATGCAGTGTGTTATGCAACAATAATCCTATTTTTTGGAAATGATTTGTAGCAACTCCAACTTGATTGATTATTTAACATAAATAAATACAGATTAAATGATGGAATATCCAACAATACTGAGAGGGGTGGGGGTGAATCAATATTGCCTACTTTTTCTTCCTAATTCCAACAATATTAAGCACACACATTAATTATTCAATTAAGCAATATATGATGAACACCAAACCTTTATGAACACAAGATTTTATCGTGGAACCCAATAGGGAAAACCACCAACTCTTTTCTCATTACTAAATTGTTCTTTTACAAAACTATTTTCAAGCTACAACTTGATGGAGAGACTATCCCCAAGTTTCTTCAGCTACGAATGAAGGGATGCTTCCACACCCCATTTACCATATGCAACTGGAAGGAGGCTATGATCCCCTAGTTTATCAGCTACCACTGAAAGGATGCTTCGACACCCTATTTACCAGCCACAATTGGAAGGAGGCTACGACCCCCTAGTTTATGAACTACCACTGAAAGGATGATTCGACACCCTATTTACCAACCACAACTATAAGGAGGCTATGACCCCCTATTTAGTCAGCTACAATTGACAAGGAATCACCTACTCCCCTGCAGGCTCCAACTTTCCCTTGCACCACCCAACAACCCTTAATTTCACAATGAAATTCAATCTCTTCTACTCTTCAATGAATTTGATTCATGCAGCCATTAACACAAGTCCTATCAGATTTGAATTTTTGACTTCGACTTGTTTTCCCTTGCTCCACTCTTCCTCCCTTTATGCAGGTTATAACACATATAACTCTTTTACTGTACTCTTTTCAAGGTGTTCATAAACACACAAAGAAACTATCAATTCTTCAAGTCTTCTTAGGATCATTAACTGATTTACTTTCTACTTGTCTGCTGCAACCTCTGCTTGTATGGTGTTCTGGTTATCTGCAGTCAAACTTCATCTCTTTCTCTCTGGCTTCCGTCATTTAATATTCAATGAATTTTCTGCAGTCCAATAAAGGTATTCTATATCAAATATAGGATTGCATAATTGTTTCTCTATCTTCTTCTATTCTTGATCTTCAATAAGACATTAACAAACCCATTAGAACCAACAATCCTTCTTCTTGAACTCTACTTCCATTTTGATCTTCTTATCTGAACTACAAAGACTCTTTCTTCTCACCACTCTTTCTTGTTTATATAATCTTCAAACTGGTGTGAGTTATAAAACATTGTGTCCTTTCATTTAGACCATCGCACCTCTTCATTTAACTTAACCATAACCTCTACAAATACTGCAGAAATTGAGTTCTACTGAGGTGCTTCCTTCAAACCATTTTCATATGACCGACAATGCAAAACCATAGGCTTATCAAATTAAACAATGTATTATCTTTTACCTTTATTTATCTTATTCCATATGATCACATGTAGTGACCAGGCACTAGGCCAAGCGAGTGCTTGATTGCTTATCGAAATCAATGGTCATGTTTTAATCTCCTGATGAGATGGACGATTCTCATTTACTTCAGGAATTGGGGACTTCGTCCTTTGCGAATTCTAGCCTCTTTACAAATCTCTTGAATAACAGATTCCTGTCTATAATCTTCAAAGGTTGAGATTTCTCCCGAAGCGTTCTTAATATCAGACGATCATGTCCACTTTAGGATTTCGACCTTCGAGACTTCCAACCTCTTTACAAATCTCCCGAATAAAATACGTGTGTCCATAATCTTCAATGATTGAGATTACTCCCGAAGTGTTCTTCATATCGAATGACTCATGTCCACTTTGGGACTTCATCCTTCGAGACCTCGGGACTTAGGGAATTTGCTGGTGGTGAAACCCTCGAATTAAAAACTCCTCGAGTGATGTAAATTATTGATGTCACTTGTTGACATGACGCTTCTGGAGTGGCTGCCACGTGTCACCTAGATTCATGTCTTATGTATGGTTAAAGTACCTATGGGACCTTGACACTTGTCATCAGTTGATTTCGCCACGTGTCCTTTCTGACGTGGTATGCTAACGTAGATCTCCCAATGTGGCACACATTCTTCTTCTAGATCTAACAGTTGTCCTAACTCCTGAAATATATCTCAGATCGACAACTGAGAGTGACTTTCGAAATTTGACCTTCAGGACTTTAGGTAATTCAATTTCTCCACTTCCTAGTTCTCCCGAAGTGATATTCTATGAAGTGAAAACCTAGAGTACCTTGACTTCATCCAATGGTCATTTTTTAACCCAAAAATACTTAACACGATCCAACGACTGTCGGGAATTCGACTATTCAGGATTTTAGGCCTTTGGCATTGCTTATCCTATCCTTCTACTTTCATCGATATGATGACCAAGATATATTCTGAAGTGTTTCCTCAGATCAGATGACTTACATTTATTTTGGGACATTTGTGGCTTACTCTATCCTTCCACTAAACATGATCTGATGGTCTTGATATCTCCCGAAGTGTTCTTCATATTAGATGGTTCACATTTGCTTCGGTACCTCGTCTTTCGAGTGATCTTTGTTAGGATATTTTAGACACTTAGGATTTAGTTAAGATCTATTTGGTCTAATGTGTCATTAGGTAAAAGTGTGTTTCTTTAGTATGCATTAATATGAATTTGTAGTTAGGAAATCCAACGGTCATGATATGTTCCCAACATAGAGTGATCTAACGGTTCATACTCTCCTCGATCTTAATGACCATTGATCCATGTCTTAACACCCGATTGGTCCATGATCTCTATTTAAAGAGCATGGAGGGTCATTTTCTGATGATCGATTGTGAGAAAATCTCTTGTAAAATCTCTCTGTAATCTTTTTCTTTTGCATTAATAAACTGCTCCAAGTGGTCGTGTTGGCTAGCACTGTGGATGTTTTCCCGTAGGGGTTTTACCACGTGAAAACATCAGTGTGTTGATCTTTGATATGGTTATGTGAGTGGTTACTAAAGGTTTTCATCCTATGTTGGAATACATGTGTTGTCGAACATGGTATAAAAGCCTGTTTGAACAGCTGCTCCTATTGTAGATCGAGATCGTGAAGCCAAGTTTCCTCATCTCCATTTTCTGTCATTTTCGTACATTTTTGGGCTGCGAGGACTGTTTGATTTCATCCGTAGCATGCATTTCATTCAGGAACACTTTTCATTTCACTTGAAAAAGTTTCCGTTTTCCCAATATACAACCATTACGGTTAGATCCAGAGTTATAAAGCTTGAATACGCATTTTTAAAATTTTTGCAAAGTAGTATTTTGGTTTTATTTCGGTTCTGTATTATTTATTTTCGGGTTTCTACTCTTTTAGATCTGTGTATTCTCTTTTCCCCGTGCCCTGTGTGATCTTGGAAAATTAGAAACATATAGGAAAAGGTGCATCTTCCGGGTAAGCTAACCGAGATCTAACCCTTGTTGTCATCAAGAAGCGAATTTTTTTCTTGTGTGAAAATAGTTTTTTTTTAGCACACTCTCCAAGGCCGTCTTCCACAACAAAAACACCCCCAAACCTCCTTATGAACATTACAATATGTTTTGCTAGATAATTTGGTTAAAAGTTTCCCTATTAAGCAAGAGGTCTTGAGTTCAAGTCTCTCTTTTGTTACTTTTTCTTGAAAAAGTTCATGCTAAAATTGTAAAGTGTATTTCACTTCAAGTATAAAAGTGAATCACTATAAGTAGCTTTAATACTTTATTTTAGAGTTATTTATTTTGCATGCAACTTTTCTGTTATAAAGTAACTTCATTGTAAAAGTGATCCCCACTTCTCTTTATAAAAGTGGGTCACTTCATAAAGCAACTTACACTATCACGTGGTTATTTGGTTACCGTTTATGCCTTTTTTTAAAAGGTCATAACTCTCACATACAAAGTCTGTTTTCAGTGTCATTTTTTAAACCGCATAACTTTTCAAGATATTTCCATCCATATCATCAGTTTCAGTTTTTAAATCCATATTATCTGCATATTTAATATGGATTCTACAAGTAATGGTTTGCTTACCAGCACCAACTACTTCCAATGGAAATCTCATATGGAAGATTTATTAAGAAGTAAAGGCTTGTACCAGATTACCTTGGGAAAGGAAAAATAACCCACTTATGATGATAAGAAAGCCAAATGAGATAATAGGAGTGATGAAGCATGTGGACTAATCAGAATGTCCATCTCTCATGATTTAAGATACCACCTCCAAGAAATTGATGACCTCGAAGAAGCTTGGGACAAGATTGAATCTGTGTTTGGTAAACTCAATATTATTCGAGCACAACAACTAGAAAATCAAGTACTGACCTTGAGTCCAAGTGATTTTTCTTGCCTTGGAGACTATCTATGTAGGTTTAAAACACTAAGAATTTTATGTGAAGAATGTAAGATAAAAATGGAGGAAGAGTGTTGCATCTATCTTATCCTTTCTAAGCTAGGTAGTGCAAATTCTATGTTTGTATCTACCTTTTATGCCATAAGATAGGCTCTAGGGAAAGATTATGAAAAACCCATGCTTGAGTCCTTTTGTGCCGCTTTAATTAGAGAGGAAGATAAGCTTGTACAACTTGGAGTGATTAACATTGCAGATACCTCCAACAAAGCCTTAGTTTCCCAACAGAAAGATAAACCCAAGAATCCCAAGAAGAAACATCCTCACCACAACAACTTGAAGCAATATAAGGGTCCTAAACCGACTCAGACAACTTTTTCTCCGAATGGAGACAAAGGAGAAAAATATAAAAATAAGAAGATTGACAAACATTGCAACTTTTGTGATAAATATGGTCATGATGAGTCCAAATGTTTCAAGAAGATGGAAACTTTAGAAGAAGCGATGAAGAAGCAAAACATCGGTATTGATCCTACTTCTTCTTCTTCTTCTCATGGACATGCACTTTCTACTTCTGGTTTATCCTTCAATACACCTTCTACTTCTACTTCTGATAAGTGGCTTATTGATTATGGAGCATATTATCATATGGCTAAGGATAGAGACATATTTTCTACTCTAAATGAATGTAACACCAAGAAAATATTTGTTGGTGATGATAGATCTCTTAGTGTTGAAGGATCTGGAACAATTCAAGTAGAAAATGGCCATTTCAATGATGTATTATGTGTTCCAAGTCTTTCTTGTAACCTTCTATCAGTATATCAAATCACTCATTCCGGTGAAGGTAAAACTGTAGAGTTTTCACCTCACCAAGTTGTAATAAAGGATCTAAAAGATCCTAATAATGTTCTTGCAACTAGAATTGTTGATGATATTACCAGGTTGTACAAGTTTGACAACCTTGGGTCATCATCTTTTTCATCAGTTTTTGTTTCTCATAGCGATGACTTGAGAAACCTTTGGCATGAGCAGTTTGGTCATCTAAACTATCGCTCATGGCAGGAACTTTGTAATCAACAGATGGTGACTCGTCTTCTTCTTGTTTCATGCAGAGATGGTGTTTGTGTCGGTTGTGTTCTCGAAAAACATCATCGAGACAGTTTTGAAAAATGTGCCTCTTGGCACGCCTTGGGCGCTTTGCATCTTGTTCACAGTGATTTGTGTGGTCCACTTTCTTCTCCTTCTTTTTTTGGGTGCAAGTATTTCTTAACTTTCATTGATGACTTTTCCAGATGTACTTGGGTTTACTTATTAAAACTTAAGAGCAAAGTTTTTTGCCTACAAGTCCCTTGTAGAAAAGCAATCTGGACATCAAATTCAAAGGTTAAGAACATATAATGGAGGCGAATATGTGAACAATAATTTTACAAGTTATTGCACTACATATAGGGAATCCAAATGCAATACACTATTCCATATATACCACAACAAAATGGTGTTGCTGAGAGAAAGAAACAAACATTAAAATAAATGGCTAATTGTAGGATGCAATCTAAGGGATTAAGTCTAAAGTATTGGGTGGAAGCCATCAACTGTGAAAATTACATAGTAAATCACACTCCCACAAAGGCTCTTAAAAATATAACACCAAAAGAAGCTTGGACTAAAATTAAACCAGATGTAAGTCACTTTTGTGTATTTGGCAGTATAGCATGGGCTCACATTCCTGATGAGAAAAGGAAAACATTGCAGCCTAAAAGTGAGAAGTGTATATTTGTTGGTTATTCTGAAGATGTCAAAGGTTATAAACTTCTTCAAACACATTGTAATGAAATTATTATTAGAAGAGATTGTTGTAGGAAAATCTCCCTGCAGACAGGTAGATTGCCTCAAAGAGCTTGACCCTAACTCTAAGACAGAAAATGCTTAATGTGGACACTAACTTCCTTTCAAATCCATACAAACTAACACATGAGAAGGAAGGAGAACAAAAGTAACTCTTTATCGATGTTTGTCCCTGCACGCTTCGAGTTGAGCTCCGATCCTTTGCTCCTCGCTGAGTCCTGTAGACAAACAAGATACGACCACTTCCTACTCTATTGATATTAGCTTGAAAACAGATCTATCTATCAATGATAAGTTCATGTAACATTAGACACAAACTAGAAAG
>ML777447.1:649799-682341 GCA_009831015.1 Picea engelmannii | reverse complement strand
TGGTAGTGACTCAAAACTTTTAAACCATGTGAAAACCAACCTTAAGAAGAAGTTTGAAATGACAAACTTAGGTTTTTTTCACTACTTCCTTGGCCTCCAAGTTTTGCAAACCAATGAAGGAATTTTTCTTTCCCAGTCTAAGTATGCTTTTGACCTTCTTCATCACTTTCACATGAACGATTGTAAACCAACCGCTTCTCCCTTCCAGTCTGGAGTCAAGCTTACTGCCACCTATACTTCTCCCAAAGTTGATGCCACCCTGTACCATCAATTAGTTGGTAGCCTCTTATACTTGACTCATACCCGACCTGATCTTTCCTTTGTTGTTGGTGTTGTTGCCCGGTATATGAAAACACACCATGAAATCCATTGGAAAGTAGCTAAAATGATACTTAGTTATGTCTGTGGTACAGTTCAGTTCGAGATACATTACAGTTCAGGGGGGACTCATTTATTTGTTGGTTTCATTGATTCAGAGTGGGATGATGAACCTGATGATCGGAAGTCTATTGCAGGTTATAATTTTAGCTTTGGTTCAGGACCTGTCACTTGGGCCTATAAGAAATGATACGATATTGCACTTTCTTCTGCAGAAGCAGATTATCGAGCAACGATAAATGCAAGTCAGGAAGCCTTGTGGCTTCAGTAGATCCTTTCAAAGTTTGGATTGTAGCAGCAACATCCAACCAGCCTTTAGTGCGACAATCAGAGTGGCATCAAGCTCGCCAAAGACCCAGTTCAACATCAACGTAGGAAACACATCGAGTTACACATGCACTTCATCAGAAAGCTCATTCATGATCAAGTTATTGAAGTGCTCTTTTGTCCTACAGAAGATCAAGTTGCAGACATTTTCACAAAGTCTCTAACACAAGAGAAGTTTTCCAAACTTTGATCTATGTTAGGAGTTCAAGAAGTTTTCATTAAGGGGGGATAGGCTCTAATGCCTCCTTCCTTTCTCCTATTGTGTCACCATTGTAAATCCTTCAATCTTATCCCCAATTGTTCTTAAGGGGGGATGTTAGGATATTTTAGACACTTAGGAGTTAGTTAATATCTATTTGGTCTAATGTGTCATTAGGTAAAAGTGTGTTTCTTTAGTATGCATTTGTAGTTAGGAAATCCGACGGTCACGATATGTTTATGACATAGAATGATACAATGGTTCATACTCTCCTTGATCATAATGGCCATTGATCAGTGGTTTAACACCCGATTGGTCCATGATATTTATTTAAATAGTATGGAGGTTCATTTGCCGATGATAGATTGTGAGAAATTCTCTTGTAAAATCTCTCTGTAATCTTTTTCTTTTGCATTAATAAATTGCTCCAAGTGGTCGCATTGGCTGGGGCCATGGATGTTTCCCCGTAGGGGTTTTACCACGTGAAAACATCGGTGTGTTGATATTGGATCTGGTTATGTGAGTGGTTACTGAAGGTGTTCATCTTCTTTTGGAATACTTGTGTTGTCGAACAATATTACTTGTTCTCAACCCTTTTCTCCTGAAGTGGTCAGCATGAAAGTTGACCACTGCTACCTTGGCACACTATGAACAAATCAAATGGTCCTCATTTACTTCGGGACTCCATATCGGATGACCTTTGTCATTAATTATCCTATCCTTCCACTTAACTTGATCCAACGATCGATGTGGATTGCATAGTGGTAACTTGTGTGTGGTTTATCTTGTCGCCCAAAATCCACAATTGAAGTTGTATGATTGTTGGTGAGTCAACCACAGTCGTTGATATTTGAATAGATGAGATCTGACAATCTAGAATAATTGTGGGATTGGAAATAACGTATAGTTTAATTCTCCCTTCTCTCTCCATAATCTGTCCCTACCGTTGATCTGGCTCTTGCATATCCAACGATCCTGATTTGATCTAATCATTGACTAGTCCTCCAATGATCCTTAAGTCCATGGTCACCCATATGACTGACGTGCACTGTATATATATAAAAAATATATTTCCAATGAACAACCAAGATCCTTCGTCATCAGTTCGACAATTCTTGTCACTTTGACCAAAAGGTAGGGGGCCTGACAGGTCGTCCCTGGCTCCAGGCTGGTGAGCTTCTCAAGGATTCCAAACACCTAGAGCCCCCACCATACCCTTTCACTACGCATCGATAATCTATGGAGAGTATTGTGTATATAAACCTACATAATATTTTTCGCACTTCCAATGTGGGATAAATCCTGTTACATGAGACTATCAACACCGTCAATTTCTTGATTGGACGACTGTTGAGGCTTCTTACCTTTTCCTGTGCATCGATTGACTTTTCAGTCTTTCCATCCATCCCAAAGAAATTTATACAATTTGCTCTTTCTTCTGATCTTGATCTCTGCATACTTTACTATGATCTTCATGTGTGTAATCTCTTCTCAACTTTTGATCTTCATTTGCTAACCCTCCTGAGCTTTAATATCTACAGACTGTCATCCTGCATATATTTATTTGACATGAACTTTTCATACTTTTATATTGTTTGACATCAATGAAAACACATTAATGACACCATGTCCAACAATCTCCCCCTTTTTCATTGATGGAAACACACCAACTTCATACACAATCTCCCCCTGTGATGATGCTTCTCTCCTCTGAAGTTACTCTCCCAATTTGACATCAATGGAAAATTATTTCTCCTCCTATGATCTATCTGTCTATATGCTATTGATCAATATCTGAACTCTAGTAACTCCCCCTACAATCATGCTCTGGGTGCCATAACTGAATAACTCCCCATGTCAGTCTTCTCTCTTTTCCTCTGACTGTTCTCCCCCTTTGTTTCTAAAAAGGGTATCTCTTCCTGACAAGGTCTCTCCTCGTGTTATCTCTACTGGATGTCATGTATATCATTTTGTACATCATAATGTTGCTGCTACAGATACCTCTGCCCTACTGGAACATTGCACAATTGTAGCTCATATTTTTCAAATGACCCGTAGATCTGTCCATTGGTTCTCATCGATATATAGCTGGATGTATCCATCTCTATCCATGATACTTTTCTACTGTACATTTCTCTAAATTCTTCTGAGAAATTTTATACTATGCTTGTCACATGACTGCAATTATTTTTGCAACAATTGAATTCACCCATGTTCACTTGTTCAGTCTTTGCTATCCACATATGTGAATGCCCTAGTTTGTTGAACTTTGTTCTCAGATATTCTATTACTGCACCTTCATTTTTATTCCATGTTTTCTTTAATCTTCTTGTCGTATTGTATGAAGCATTTCTCATTGACTATCTTCTTGATTTCCAACATCTTATATTGTTGTTGAGCTTAATAACTTATTTTTTTTCATGACTCCTAAAATCCAAGGTTTGAGGTGTATGAGTAGCTTCTGGATGTCTTCCTTGATATTATCTTCTATACATTGTAGTGTTTCTTTCATTTTTTGAACATGAAGGACCTGCATCAGACCTGCCTTCACTTTATAAATGAGAGACCTGCATCATATTTCTTAGGAGTAATAATTTATTCCTTGTTATAGAAAAAAACGGATTTGTCATTTGGTGATCTCTGATTTTCCAATATCTCATCCAAGGTCATGGAGTTGTTCGAGAACTTGATTTGGGTGTTTTACTTCTCAACCTTATTTATAAGATTCAAAAATTCTGCTTGTGTACTATCTGACTCATCATCATCTTCATTGTCAAGTATAGTCTCTTGATGTTTGATCCTTATTGTTTTTAAATCATCCACCTTGACATCTGCACTCTCAACAATCTTATTTTTCTCTCTAATGAACTTTGGTTTTTCTGAGACTTGCATTAATCTGCAATCACTGGATTTATGTCCATAACTATGACATCTGAAGCATTCTAGGTTCCTTTCTTGTAGAGGTGTAAAGGAGTTATAATTTATGCCTTTAACTTGATTTACTGTTTGGTTATATTTAAGGTTATAGTTCTTACCCCTTAAGTTTTTCCTTCCATATGCTCTAAAATTCATAGCTTTATGTCCATAGTTATTACATGAATAACAATAACCCATGAACATATGTGAAGATATTATGAAAATCAATTTATTTTTCGACTCCCTTTTGTTAGTATTGGAAGTAGGGGAAATAATACTTTCTTTCTTCACATACCCAAGCCCAGTCTTATTGTTAAGATCTTTCATTTCACTTGAACTACATGTGTTTCCTTGTTTTTTCAACCCATGTCTCTTGGTTCTGTAGTCAGCAGCCTTGTGACCATAATAAAAAAAATAGCCATAGGATGCACTCTTGTTGGGAGGATGAGTAGGTCTTTGAGCATATGAGTTTGCATTCTTTTCATCCTTTTGCTGCATAGTTGTTTCTTTGGAGGTATCATCACAATACTTTCCATCTTCTACATCAATCTGAGTAATAGGAATTGATCCTTTAACCATGTGTACTTGGTCATATCCAAGGCCATATTTGTTCGAGGGAAATATTTGTAGATTGAGAATTTTATCAAGGGCTTCAGTTCCTCTCTTGAATTTTTCAATAGTCTTCGGTTGATCCTTGAGTCAAACAACTTCCTATTTTAAATTCTTAGCTTCTTCCATGCCAATGGCTGCTTACTGTCTTGAATTGTGTATCTCCTCTTGTGAGGACATTAGTTGTCTTTTTAAAGTCTGATTTTCTTCCTCACTTTCTAGCTGTTGTTGTTTGAGCTCTTCAAAATTTTGTTGCTCCTTATTAATAGATTGTTCCAAGGATTCCAATCTCTCTTGATCCAGTTGGAATTGGATTCTAAAGTCAACTATGATTTGCTCAAGTTCTTTCTTCTTTGAATCTTTTTTCCTCCTTTTCTCCAGCATGAGATCCTTTAGTTGTTTACACCTTTGTTTATATTTTCTCATATCATCCAAAGCACACTCAAGCTCAACTTCAAGATTGACTTTTGCTTCAATGTTTGAGTATTTTTCAAAAGAATCTTCATCACTAGAATTGTTGTAGACTGAAATTTGTTATGATTGAAATGCTTCATTTTACTTCTCATCTGAGTAGAGGTCTCTTATCTTGTCCCAAAGTTCCTTTGTAGAGTTACATTCACCTATATTCTCTTTGACATCATCAGGTAATCCATCAAGGATTGTATTCATTTCCATTGAGTTAATTTTCTTGGCTTTCTTTTGAGAAAAATTCCTTACTCTGTTTGGTGGGAAGTAATCAGTGATCATTGAATTCCATACTTCAAGTCCCAATGCCTTCAAATCAATTTCCATTTTTTTACTCCAAAATATGTATTCTTCTTTTCCAGGTATTGAAGTTCCATTCACAAAGTAAATCTTTTGCCCATCCATGTGTGCTTAATTTGATCTTCCTTTCAGTTTGTTAGACTATTCTTTAAAGGAACCCGCTTTGATACCAATTGATGGAATATCCAACAATACTGAGAGGGGGTGAATCAATATTTCCTACTTTTTCTTCTTAATTCCAACAATATTAAGCACACACATTAATTATTCAATTAAGAAATATATGATGAACAAAAAACCTTTATGAACATAAGATTTTATTGTGGAAACCAACAGGGAAAACCACCAACTCTTTTCTCATTAATAAATTGTTCTTTTACAAAACTATTTTCAAGATACAACTTGATGGAGAGACTGTCCCCAAGTTTCTTTAGCTACGAATGAAAGGATGCTTCCACACCCCATTTACCAGCTACAACTGGAAGGAGGCTACAAAACCCTAGTTTATCAACTACCACTGAACGAATGCTTCAACACCCTATTTACCAGCCACAACTATAAGGAGGCTACGACCCCCTATTTTATCAGCTACCATTGAAAGGATGCTTTGACACCCTATTTACCAGCCACAACTAGAAGGAGGATACAACCCCCTATTTAGTCAGCTATAAATGACAAGGAAACACCTACTCCCCTGTAGGCTCCAACCTGCCCTTGCACCACCCAACCACCCTTAATTTCACAATGCAATTCAATCTCTTCTTCTCTTCAATGAATTTGATTCATGCAACCATTAACACAAGTCCTATCCGATTTGAATTTTTGAATTCGACTTGTTTTCCCTTGCTCCACTCTTCCTCCCTTTATGCAGGTTATAAAACTTATACTCTTTTACTGTACTCTATTCAAGGTGTTCATAAACACACAGAGACACTATCAATTCTTCAAGTCTTCTTAGGATCATTAACTGTTGTACTTTCTACTTGTCTCCTACAACCTCTGCTTGTATGGTCTTCTATTTATTTGTAGTCAAATTCCATCTCTTGCTCTCTGGATTCTGTCATTTCATCTTCAATGAATCTGTTGTAGTCCAATAAAGGTATTCTATATCAAATACATAATTGCATAACTACTTCTCTGTCTTCTTCTGTTCTTGATCTTCAATAAGACATTGACAGACCCATTAGAACCAACATTTCTTCTTCTTGAACTTTGCTTCCATTTTGATCTTCTTATCTGAACTGCAGAGACTCTTTCTTGTTTGTATAATCTAAAAACGGGTGTGATTTATAACACATTGTTTTCTTTCATTTGGAACATCGCACCTCTTCATTTAACTTAACCATAATCTCTGCAAATACTGCAAAAATCGAGTTCTGCTGAGGTGCTTCCTTGAAACCATTTTCATATGGCCAACAACACAAAACCAAAGGATTATCAACTTAAGAGATGTATTATCTTTCAACTTTATTTATCTTATTCCATATGATGACAGGCGGTGACCAGGCACTAGGCCAAGTGAGTGCTTGATCACTTATCGAAATCAACGGTCACATTTTAATCTCCCGATGAGATGGACGATTCTCGTTTACTTTGGGAATTTGGGACTTCATCCTTTGTGACTTCGATCCTCTTTACAAATCTCTCGAATAACAGACGTGCGTCTATAATCTTCAATGATTGAGATTGCTCCTGAAGCGTTCTTCATATCAAATGACTCATTTCCACTTCGGGACTTCGGCCTTCGGGACTTCCAACCTCTTTAAAAATCTACCGAATAACAAATGCATGTCCATAATATTCAATGTTTAAGATTGCTCCCAAAGCATTCTTCATATCAGACGACTCATGTCCACTTCGAGACTTCTACCTTCGGGACTTTGGGACTTAGGGAATTTGCTAGTGGTGAAACTCCCAAAGTAAAAACTCCCAGAGTGACATAAATTGTTGATGTGGCACTTCCTAAGTGGTTGCCATGTGTCACCTAGATTCATGGCTTATGTATTCTTAAAGTACATATGGGACCTTGACACTTTTCATTAGCTGATTATGCCACGTGTCTTCGCTGATGTGGTATGCTAATGTAGATCTCCCGATGTGGCACATATTCTTCTCTTGGATCTAACGGTTGTCCTAACTCCCAAAATGTATCTCAGATCGATGACTGAGAGTGACTTTAGAACTTCGGCCTTCGAGACTTTGGGTAATTCGATTTCTCCACTTCCTAGTTCTCCTGAAGTGATATTCCCTGAAGTGTAAACCTCAAGTACCTTGACTTCATCCAATGGTCATTTTTTAACCCGAAAATCCTTAACACGATCCAACGACTATATGGAATTTGACTATTCGGGATTTCAGGCCTTTGGCCATTCTTATCCTATCCTTCTACTTTCCTCAATTTGACGGTTAGGATATCTTCCGAAATGTTTCCTCAGATCAGACGACTTACGTTTATTTCGGGACATTTGTGGCTTACTTTGTCCTTCCACTAAACATGATCTGACGGTCCTGATATCTCCTGAAGTGTTATTCATATCCGATGGTTCACATTTGCTTCGCTAATTCAACCTTCGAGTGATCTTACCTATTCTCAACCCATTTCTCCCAAAGTGGTTAGCATCGAAGGTGACCACTGCTACCTTGGTGTGTTCTGAATAGATCGAACGATCCTCATTTACTTCAGGACTTTGTATCGGACAATCTTCGTCATTACTTATCCTATCGTTCCACTTAACTTTATCCAATGGTCAATGTGGATTGCGAAATAATAACTTGCGCGTGGTTTAGCCCATCACCCAAAATTTGCAATTGAAGTTGTGTGATTGTTGGTGAGTCAACCACAATCATTGATCTTTGAATAGATGATATCGTGTATATATATTTCCAATGAACGACCGAGATCCTTCGTCATCAGTTGGACAGTTATTGTCGCTTTGTCCAAAAGGTAGGGGGCCGAACAGGTCGTCCCGGGGTCCAAGCTGGTGAGCTTCTCGAGGATTCCAATCACCTAGATCCCCCACGATACCCTTGAACTATGTGTCAATAATCTATGGATAGTGTTGTGTATATAAACCTACATAATATTTTTCTCACTTCCAATGTGGGATAAATCCCGTTACATGAGACTATCAACACCATCAATTTCTTAATCGGACAACTGTTGAGGTGTCTCACCTTTTTGTGTGTATCGATTGACTTTTCAGTATTTCCATTGATCTCGATGACATTTCTACAATGCATTCTTCCTTCTGAGTTTGATATCTGCATACTTTAATCTGAGCTTCATGTGTGTAATCTCTTCTCAACTTTTGATCTTCATTCACTAACCCTCTTGAGATTTAATCTTTGCATAATATCATACTGCATAGATTTATTTGACATGAACTCTACATACTTTGATACTGTTTGACATCAATGACATTATGCCCAACAACAAAAAAATCCTTAATCTACAATTTAATCAAACATCAAAGGAAACTTTCAAAATTTATGAGAATGATTACCTTGAGCCTTAATTCCATGAATTGGGCATAAAAAAGGTGTAAAATATTATATAAGGAAAAATAAAAGGTGGAATTTGAAAGAAAAATGATCGGTGAAAGAGGGTAAAATTGAGGTTCCTCATCTCCCCCTAGCTAGAGGAGACTGGGCAAGAATATATTTCATGAAGATTACTCTAGTTGTAAGAACCATGACCTATTGATCCTAACTCAATATAACCTCACCTTCTAACAACAAATTTCCAGAGTGCTTCTTCTTCTACTTGTTCCTAGAGTAGACTATATTTATACTTTGGTGATGCATACCATATCAAAGGAAAAATAAAACTATAATATAGTCCATTGTGTGATATATTTCTTCAATCAAGTGATATAACAAACACATATGAGTATGGATAGGTTAAAGTTGGGATAACCCAAAGTTTCCCTTTGGTTTTTTGTTACTATCATGTAGTCCCATTACCTTTGGGAGGTCACCAAGGTTTCTAATTGAGTGCAGGATATCCTATCAACACAAAATAAAAAAAAATTGTATGTTGGGTTTCATGGATATGGGGGAGAAATCGAGTTTTTTTTTAGAAATGTTTCATGCTATTGGAGTATTCAATGTGGAGTAAAAGTTTCTCCTCTTATCCATAAATTTGCATGTGCCTTGTCATGCTCTATTTGGGAAAGGGCAACACTTTATTGCACTTGATGTCTAAGAAAATAAATAAAGGTATTGAGTTGAACACCCCCCACAAAAGGGTTACGATTCCAACCTCTATCATGACTAAGGATGAGATCATGTTGATAAAGTTCACACATAAGGTTTTGATATTCTTCATTTACGCTAACATAATATTCCAAAATCTATGTAAGATTCAGAATGTTAAAATGTTTTATTGTAATTAGTGACCTCATTTGAAACAACATCATTTGTTCTTTTAGGAAAATTGCACAAATTGGACGCGAACATGTAAGCCAAGTTTGTATGTGTCAAAGTATAGAAGTATTGTTTTTCTTCTTGTAACTTTTGCTCCAACTATTTATTTGTCTTACTTTATTTTCTAGTTAGTCCATAAAACTTGCCATATTTCCTTTATTTCCATGTAAAATGTGGCCCACTTTTCCTTCACATTATGAATAATTTGATTATGTTTTTGTAAGAAAGATTCAACAAATTTCTTCCACTTTTCCACCTTATCTTGTACTAAAAGAATCTTCTCATTGTGAAGGGAGACCTATGTATAATCCAAGGTTTCTTTCATTGTTCTATCAACTGGTAATTTCTCTATTTGTATATCAATGTCTTTGGAACCTTTCATAGATTCTTTCCTAGAAGTGGTGAATTTTTCTTGTAAATATACAGGAAAATGAGCAACATTATTCCCTAAAGAATCATTAATATTCATTAATTCAGTAGCCAGATCAATCATGGAACTATCAAAAGTACAAGTTATGTAGCTTTGGGTGAGCTATGAGGAACACCACCTTCACATGAAGTGAAAGATGGTTTCTCAATTTCGTTAATGGAATCAATCAAAATGTTCAAATTGAACATATCATTGAAAATCCTTAATTTCCCTCTAACAAAAGCCAATCACTTGCACAAACCCTTGTTCATTCTATGTAATTGTTGATTCATCCTTAGTAAATAAAAAAAAGAGGGTTTCTGCTAGACGAAGGGCTTGCCAAATTGAATATTTACCCTCTTGACTCTTTTGATAGAATGAGTGACTTTCGTAGCTTCATCCATTGCACTCAAAGAATCTATTTCATGTATATATTAGGTAGTCAAATTGAAAGGATTTTCTACTTGTGGATATTATGCAGTTGAAATGAAAGTCTCTAGATCATGTGGACATTTTTCAACTAGATCAAAAGGTTCTTATGGAGCTTCCATAATTGGGATAACACTAGGGCTAGTGTTGGATTGTGATGTAACAATTATAGTAGCTTCCACAACATATATAGACTTGGTTCTGTAGAATTTAGTACTTGCAGGAAGATGATGTTTTCTTTGCTCAGAGGAGGAATAATAGTAAGGGATTCCTCATAATCCTCAACAACTAGGATACTAGGCCGCAATTCATCCTGCTATGTCTCCCTGATATCAATATTTTCTTCCTACTCTTCTTCTTCAACTCGAGTAGGTTGTTTGGAAATGAATGTGTTCCAAGTTTGTCCCCTCTTTGTTAGGCCATCAAAAATAATAATCTTGATAAGTCCATCGCAAGAAAAAACTCTTTGTAGGGACTTTGGTGTTGTGTTGAACTATTTGGGCCATATTTCATAGTGTGTAGAGAAGAAAGAAGGGAATGTTTTGATGGAACCAGTGTCCTAAGTGAGTCACCATATGAAAAATGATAAAGAAATAACATATAAATCTCCATTCATACGTAATATATTTTTGGATAAAATAGGCCACTTTAACCCATGGTTGAGGAAGTGCGGTGCATCTAACACCCTTACCAACGCATTGCAGAGTCTTATTCCCCTCCATAAATTCTATTTGAGCCAGGTTGGTCATATTCTTCCATATTAACCAACACTCATTGGTCCATGGTAAAATAGTATCTTGAGCAATGGTTTCTTTAGTGACATGCATGCAAACCCTGTGAACCACAATTGTCAACAACCGAAAGGATTGGGTGAATTCTAATGCTAAGGTAGCATAAAATCCTTAGAGTTGTTCAAAGTAACCTAGCGATATCATTGCTTGCAATACATTCATATCAATTGGCTTAGCTCTTAAAAGATTAATTTTCATCAGTTCATGTTGCGCATTAGACCCACCCGTGATAGAAAGGAGTTGTAGGGTTCAAGAGTGCTCTAATAGAGATAAAAGTTGTAATGTTTTTCAAAATATGAAGGTTTTTTTGCATGGGTATATGTGGTATTATTTGAAAGGAGAAGAACACGATATTGGTTATGCATGCCACATGAAAGATAATAATTGTTGCCCATAATGATAGGGATGGTCATATGGATATGAAATGAGATGGAATGTCATGAGAAATATTTGAAATGATGGGAGGTACAACACGATTTAATGGCATTTGATATGACATTTCAGAAAGGAATTCAATTCATGCGAAAAAGTTGTTTTACTAGGAAAAGAGAATCAGTGTCAATAAAACATTGTCAACAACCCAAACAATAACATTGAATCTAAAAATTATAGAAAATGATGCATACCCATTGTACTTACCATGCATGGAAACTGAAATTGAAGATGAAACGATCCTAATGCTTAAAAAGTGATCATGGCTATGGAATTTGTAGCATTTGTAGCAAGGATCTACATCGAAGTTATACAACAAGGATCTACAACAAGGTTTTACAACAAAGATATGTAGCAATTTTCTATAGCTATACTTTGTAGAAAGGATCATTTGAAAATGCTAGGAATTGATGGATTTCTAGAAATGAATTTTCGTAGAAAAATTGGATTTTTAGCAAGATAGAACTGCTATGGAATTATGGAATAGAACTAGATCTGTAACATAGCTTGGTTCCATAGAAAGAAAGCACTAGGTTTTGTAGCATGAAAAAATGTTGTGGAATTGTAGAACAAAATTAGATCTGTATTAGAACTTGGTTTTGTAGCAAGACATAATTTGGTTTTGTAGTAAAATAGAGATGGTCGAAGCCTTGAACACCTCATGAAGATGTTTATCCTTATCGTTATTACTATTATTATTATTATTATTAATTTTTGTTGTTGTTGTTATTATTATTATTTTCTTAAACCAAGAAATGTCAGAATAAAAATTGGTTTTCTGATATCACAAGGTCTAGTAGCACCTGAAAACAAGTTTTCACTACTAGGATTTATTTTTCTTCCAAGAAAATAAATCAAGAAGCTGTAGGTTCTAGTGACATAGTCACGTTACTCACAATCTCCAATTCAAACTACAAACTTCCCCTTGGAAATAAGTTTATGATATAACCTCATTCAATGACCATTAGCCACGAGTGGGGTCTTTTTCTCATCAATAATACATAACTTAATAGAGCCATTGTATTGGTCAAGATGGTTTATATAAATATGTTGGTGACTTCAACCTATATATTGGCCTATGGATGATATGGTGTGGAAGTTATATGTTGAATTTGGTACTATTTTGTGATGGATTGGATGATCTTAGATGTACACAATGTCCCTTAATCTGTGATAATTTCATGTGGAACTGCAAATCAAACAAATATCTTCATATAATAAATTAACTACAACTTTATTAGTTGATTCTGTAAGAGCCCTGGACTCAACCCACTTGTTCACATAATTAGTGCATACCAAGATATATACGTTCTTCTGAGACGGTGGGTTGATTGGCCCAAAAACGTTTAGAGCCCATTTTTTGAAATGCTCTAACAAAATCCAAGGTTACAGAGGAATATCATATCATTTCATTGAATTGGTCGTCCCATTCTATGAAAAATGTCATAACTTATGACATACTTTTTGGTATCCATGAATATGGTAGGCCAATAGTATCCGAAGTGGAGTATTTTTTTTGGCAGTCCTCTTGTCAGAAAAGTGACCCCCACAAGGATCATCATGACATGCTTTAAGGATTTCATAGACTTCATCTTTGCAAAAACAATGTTGGATAACAAGATACATGCATGCATGAAAGAATTGGCCTTGAACCCATGAGTACACAACACTTTTCCTAATAGCTCTTTTTCATTCCTTTGGTGGGAGATGTTGTGGAAGCTTTCCTACAACCAAATAGTTGGAAACCTCTGCAAACCAAGTTGTGTTAATAGATAATGAAAATAAATGTTCATTAGGAAAAACATTTACAACAAGAATGACATCACCCTATTTGTGAGCCTGTATAAAAAATCAACAACAACATTATCTCTCTCAGGTTTATCAAGGATGATGATGTCAAACTCCTACAACAATAGTAACCATATAGTCACTCTACCTTTGGTATTTGGTTTATTCATAACATAACGAATAATGAAATATCATTGTGTACAGAGACATGATAGCTAGTTATGTAATGATGCAACTTATTAAAGTTTTGGACAACATTAAGAAATTATTTTTCAGTTACCGTATAGTTTACCTCTATGAAAGGAAGATTCGTATTGATGAAGTAGATAACATAAGGTCAGTGTTGTTCTTTTTTTCCAATTACTAATCCAATAGATGTATCAAAAACATCTATAGAGATGTAGAAGGTTTAGGACCAATTTGGTCCCCTTAATACTGGTGCTATAGATAGTTCCTCGTTCAAGGTTTCAAATGTAATATAAAATTGATTAGTCCATAAAAAAAAACACTATATTTTGAAAGAAATGTAAATAAAGGTGATGCAATATTAGTAAAATTTTCAATGAAATGATGATAGTATCCTGCATGCCCTAAGAAACTACAAACATACTTATGATATGTGGGAACTAGGAGTTTCAAAATTACCTCTACTTTAGTGGGGTCTACCTGAATACCCATAGGAGATATATGATAGCCTAAAACAATTCCTATAGTTAATAACATATGACACTTTTGATGACTAAGAGAAAGGTTTGTTTGTGACATCTTGTGAGAAATTTCTCAAGGTTATTCATTTCTTCTTCAAAATTATTACCATATATAGAAAAATCATCCATGTACACCTCAACACAATCATGAATCAAATTAGAAAAAATACCTAAAACAACCCTTTGGAAGGTAGTAGGGGCATTGCACAATCCAAAAGGTAGTATTAAATAAAAATATGTTGTCCACATGCTCATGAAAGTGGACTTGTCTTGATATTCTAGGGAAATTTGAATATGTTTGTAACAAATAAATCCATTAATAAAGGAGAAATAATTTTTACTTGTTAATGTATCTAGAACTTGATCAATGAAAGGGAGAGGGAAATGGTCCTTCAAAGTGGATTTATTCAATTCCCTATAATCAATACAAACTCGTCACTTCCAATTTTCTTTGGTACATGTTACCACACAATCTAACACCTTAGTGAAAATATTTCACAAGGTGCCAAGACTAGTGGAACATCGAGATATGTCACTAGTGTCACCTAGGAAAAAAATTTCCTCTTTTTAGTGAAGGATTCAATCCAACACAAGGGAGGATTCCTTGGTAGAACTTAGAACTCTTAAGGAAAGACACAATCAAGTCTAAGGCCTCCTAAACCTATACCCAAATACCACCAATGAGATATGCCAAATAGATTAGGGTTTAGTTGTCTAATACAAGTCAATTATAGATTTGGTTTGAGGTAACCTATATAAACTTTAGAGAGTTTGTCAAGTCAATATTTGATGCAAGGTGATCCCTAAACACTAGAAATTAAGAAAAACTAAGGGTTGTTGAAAAAAATGTATGAAAAGTGTCAAATTACAACAACAATAATTCTATCTCTTGAATAAGTAATAAGCCAATGAAAATTAGGGCTAAAATAACAGATTAAACAAGGGTTTTATTAAACCAACAAAAGCTGAAATTTAAAGTGCATATAACAACCCAAGATATCAATATGTTTATCCCTATTAGGGGTGTTATAATTTGATCACGACAAATTCTATGGTAAAACATGATTGTTAAGAAACATTATATGCACATATACCAAGACATATAGCTTTCTTATTCTTGGTAATGTTCAAAAGTTGTTATTGAACCCTAATTTATCCCTAAAACATAAAATGAAGATTGAATTTTGAGTTTTAAGATTGACTATTGGGAGAAGACTAGTGCCTACTATATTTGTTTTGGCATATGGGGTCAATTAAGGACTCCCTTTAAGAGATGCAAGTGGATCGAGGGTGATATCTAGGGTTGTCGAATAGAAACCATAGAAAATCCTCCTAGTATCTTTCTAAATATTCAAGATTATTTAAGGGAAGGTACTCTGCTAGTAACCTTCCAAAAGATTTGAAAATAAGTGTTTGTTCTAGAAGAAACCGAGATAATTCTCAACCATCCCTAGAGTGTTGAAAAATTGGTTGTCATTGTTGTCAACACTTGAATAAGTCTGGTAGCCCCACATGTGTGGTTATGGAACACAAATTTGATGAAGGAAAACGATCATGAAGAACAATTTAAATACAAGTAACCCACTCATGGAATGATATTCCTCGTCATGATGTTTCCGGTGATAGGTGGTACACCACGTGGTTCCTCATGGTTGAGGATTTATGGCCTTGTAAAATTAGAAGCCCCCAAAAATGGTTAAGAAACCCCTAGTTGGTTACAAGTCAATTAATGAAAGGGTAAAGTGGTTATAACAAAAAAATCAAGAATCCGTAAAATTAAGGAAAGAGGTTATCTAGAAAAATTATAAATACACCTCAAGAATTCATTCAAAATCACATTCACAAGCTCCTTCGATTGGATATCTTCTTGTGAGTAAGTGATCTTTTGGAAAGTTTGTGACAACAAAATATGAGGTAGGTAAGAGTGAGAAGTGGGGGAGTTTCGAGATTACAGAGG
Organism: Picea engelmannii; assembly: GCA_009831015.1. Lineage (NCBI taxonomy): Eukaryota > Viridiplantae > Streptophyta > Pinopsida > Pinales > Pinaceae > Picea > Picea engelmannii. The sequence goes on along the minus strand of ML777447.1, from coordinate 666,209 downwards.
AGACCTAGGTTTTCTGAGTAAACACTAATATGGATGACCCTCACAGGTTAGACAACTAGTATCCCTTGAGGTACCACCATGGGTTTCCTAGTGCCTATCACGCGAGGCCCCATTGACAAGAGGTCTTTGTCCTACAAGGACAAGAAATGATTGGAGAAATGCTAGTGCTATGTTGCTGAGTTCTGAGGAAAGGTTACAGGTCATCACTACTATGTAATAGGTCAACTACAAAGATAAATATGTGTTTATTCACTTGTTTTGAAGGTTATACTAGGTTATTTTATGGTGCATGTTTGAGGCATGTTTTGCATTGGCACTTGATTGGGGCACATCTTGGATACATGGTTGAGTAAGGTATACTCTTGCATCTGGATTGATATATGACATATATTTGAGATGTCGGTATATGGTTGAGGTATACATTTGGTACATGGTGGTATATGCATGAGGGACATGCTTTGGTACTTTGAGGAACTTCATTTATGGTGTTGTACATGTCTATACATGATTGATGGTATGGTATATGGTACATGTTTTATATATTATTGATGCTAGAGTACATGGTACTTGATTGGATACATGCTTAGCTACTCATCATTGATGTTATGGTATCTACATTTGGAATATCTTGTGGTACATTATTGATGCATATTATACTACTTTTGCTGGTACACAATTGATGCATGGTATGGTACATGTATAACACTTGTTGATTATCAATTATAGGTTGATGGTACAGTGATAGTGACAGGTTGGATACAATGACAGGTTGACAGATCATAGGTTGATGTGATAGTGACAGTGACAGTGGCAATGGTAGTGAAAGTTTGGTCTACACTTATATTTCAGGGTGATAGGAAGGGACGAGGAAATGTGGTTGTATCCTCCTTCCGATTGGTTCTAGAGAACTCAGGGAGTTGGATATTTCTTCAGATTGGATCCTGAGAATCATGGTGTTGTAGCCTTCTTCTGGTTGGAGCTAGAGAATTCGGGGATTTGTAGATTCCTTCAGGTTGGAGCCTGTAAATAGGGGGTCGTAGCCTCCTTCCAGTTGTATCTAGAGAATTGGGAAGTTGATGCTTCCAATGCATGTATTATTTGATATATAAGAAAATCATTCAATGGTTTTCTCCCATTTTGGTTTCCACGTAAATTCTTGTGTATTGTGTTTGTGTGATTGTTTATTATGCATTGTTGATTTATATAATTGATGGTATATTGAATGCAAATGATAAATTGTTGATAAATTTGAAGATAATGTATTGTGGTTAAAAGTAGTATTAGTGCTCATACTGTTTCACCGCCCCCTCAGTATTCCAACAATTGGTATCAGAGCAGGTCCTTCAAGAAACAATTTAACTACTTGAAGGAGATCATGGAATACGCTATGATTGGAGCACCAAGATTTGATGGTCATAATTATTCCTTATGGAATAAAAGGATGAATTTTTTTTTAAAGGCATAGGGATTTGATTTTTGGTAGTCAGTAGTAGACAAATATGCAGAACCAAGCACTCCCCCAACTGACAAAGATGGAAAGAAAGTCAACGAAAAAAACTCAAAGGCTAAAGGAACCATTCTGAACAGTCTGGATGATTCAGTGTTTGTCAAAGTTATGCATTACAAGACTACAAAGCATATTTGGGATAAACTTCAAAATATTTATGAAGGATATGCCAAATTCAAAGGAGCTAATCTTCAAACCCTTAGAGCTAAGTTTAAGCAATTGGAGATGAAGGAAGATGAAGACATTGCAGCCTACTTTTTGCGACTTGATGAAATATTGAACAATATTAGAGGACTGGGAGAAGAAGTTTATGAATCAATGGTCGTTCAAAAGGTTCTAATATATTTACCTATGAGATTTGATCAAAAGGTTCTAATAGTGAAAAAAAGTGTGAATCTCAAAGATGATAATTTTGATTTATATTGATGGTGATATAGGAGATATTTATTAAACTATTTATTTTACACAAAAAAAACAAAAGATTTTATTTTTTTGAATTAGAGATATAATTCAACAATATAAAATAGCAAGCCAATACAAATAGAAACATATAACTAAGAAAACAATCAAACTTAGTACAAGAAACTTTAAAATTGGAACTCATTGTTTTCCTACCATCTGATTTATCACTATTATTTTCCTACCATCCGATTTATCACTTTAAGAAAATATCTTCAGAAGAAAGATATGACATAGAATAACATCGAAATATTGGATTATATCATCAACAGTCAAATTCCATACTATGACAGGTCCAGGATATAATACAACTAGATGCAGACTGATAAAGGTTCGAGCTCCAAGATGATAGAATAGGAAGCAAAACCAAGTAGCTATGCATATATTGTCAGAGGTGCTATTAAGAAAGAGAAATACAAGAATACTCAAGAAGAAAATCAGAGGAACTGGAGCACCTAGAAGATTCAAAACAAAAAATAAAAAGTCAACAATATCTCAAGAAGAAGAAGGTTTCAAAAGATAAACATCATTCAGAATATCCCCTACATCTAGGTATCAAACTATTTTTCTTGGTTTATGTTATTCTTGTAAAAATTTTGGACACAAAGTTGCAAACTGTAGAGCCTATGCCAAGAACAAAAGAAACTATAAATGCCATCCTAGAAAGTCACATGAAGCACATAACATAAATCACACCATTTTTGGTTCACTAAGAAATGAAGTAGAGTGATACAAGTGCAACAACTTTGGACACATGGACACATATTGTAGACTGATTTTTCCTCAAAGGGAACCAAAGAAGAATATCAAATAGGAACCACAAAGGATATGGAGAATGAAGCATGATAAATTCAACACTGAATAATGCTCACTTTCTCTACAAGAGAAACATAAGAAAAGTGGGTGGTATGCTGACAACGACTATTCGAAGCATATGACAGGTGACAGGAACATGTTTCTGACCCCTAAAAAGGAACAAGATGGATCAGTTTCATTTGGAAATGATAAATTATCCATAATTATAAGTAGAGGCACAACCAAGGTTGGAATAAAAGATGCCAAGGCAACACATGTTCTATTGGTAAAAAATATGAAGAACAATCTTCTAAGTGTAATTTAAATGTGTGATCAAGGACACAAACTTTTGTTTGACTAAAAAAAATGTAAAATAAGGAAAGAAGGATCAAGAAAATTGGTGGCTACATATAGAATAACCAAAACAACATATATGTCTTGAATGAAATTAGAAGGGAAAGATATTTCTTAGGAAAATAAAATTAAAGTTGGCTCTGGTACAGAAGATTGGGTCACTTGAACTTTACTAACCTTGTCAAAATCAACAGAAAGGAAGAAGTTAAAGAGATACCTAAGATCTAAAATCCAACAAACACTCTATGTGAGTGTTATCTACAAGGAAAACAAACCAGGATCAAGTTCAAATCAAAAGAGTAATCCACAAAAAAAACCAGTGGAGATTGTACAGACTACCCTATGTGGACCTACAAGAATGAAGGGATTAAATGACGAACACCATTTGATGCTATTGGTTGATGATTACACAAGAATTACTCCAGGTTTTCTTTCTCAGGAAGAAGTCAGAGGTATTTGAACACTTCAAAATATACAAAGAGATGGTTGAAACTGAGATGGATTTGAAAATCAAGTGTTTGAGATCAAACAATGGAGGAGAGTTCACATAAAAGGAATTCATGGATTTTTGTGGTGAACATGGAATAAAAAGATAGTTCTCAGTAGCCAGGACACCTCAGAAAAATGGAGTACTTGAAAGGAAGAATAGAACAATATAGGAAATGACAAGAACCATGTTGAAATATTCCAAGTTGGGTAACATCTTTTGGGAAAAAGAAGTACATACAATAATTAATATTATGAATAGAGGAATGCTAAGAAGTAACAATGATAAGACTCCCTACGAGTTATGGAAAGGAAGACCGACAAATGTGAATCATTTCAGAGTGTTTGGAATAAAATGCTATATCAAAAGAGAAGATGGCAGAATTGGGAAATTTGACTCTCGAGTTGAGAAGGGCATACTAGTTGGGTATTCAAGAAAAAGAAAATAACATAAATGATTTAGTCCAAGTCTCAAAAGAATAGTGGAAAGAATCAATGTAACAATTTACAAAACAAATGAACAAAATACTGAAGAATGCGGCAAAGATTCAGAAGAGCAGGATGACGAAGAAAGTATGAAAGAAGAAGAATTAAAAGAATAAGCAAAAAAAGAAGAAGAGACGCCAGAAGCAGAGAAAGAGGAAGAGGAGAAGAAAATGCCTTCCAAAACACCTAGCCAACGAGTGCAGTAAAATAATCCACTAGAATAGATTATTGAGAATAAATATGGAGGATTTAAAACTCGAAGAATAATATATTCACCATAACAAAGGAATATAACACTTTTATCCACAGTTGAACCAAGCAATTTTGAATAAGCCAACAATGATGAACACTGGATCAAGGCTATGGATGAAGAATTGAATCAAATAGATAAGAATGACATATGGGAACTAAAGTTGAAGAAAAAGAACATGATTGGTACAAAGTGGGTCTTTAGAAACAAATTGAATGAGGATGAATAGGTAACCAGAAACAAATCAAAGTTAGTATGCAAAGGATACACTCAGATTTAAGGTATAGATTTTGAAGAGACCTTTGCTCAAGTTTCCAAGATGGAAGAAATCAGATTGATCTTAGCCTATGCATGTTCTAATAGAATCAAGGCATATCATATGGATGTAAAATCAACCTTTCTAAATGGAGAATTAGAAGAAGAAGACTACATCGAACAACCTGAAGGGTTTCTACTATCAAAAAAGGAAGATTGTGTTTGCAGGTTGAAGAAAACATTGTATGGACTCAAGCATGCCCCCAGAGCATGGTATTCAAGATTGGAAAAGTATATACATCAACAAGGATTCAGGAAGGGCAGTGCAGACAACAATCTATACATAAAAGTGGATCGAGACAATATATTGATAATTCAAGTTTATATAGATGATATTATCTTTCGAAGCAATGATGACAAAATGAGTTCGAAGTTTTCCAAAGACATGCAAAATGAGTTCAAAATGTCTTTTCTCAGTGAGTTGACCTTCTTTTTAGGATTATAGATATGTCAACGTGATAAAGGTATTTTCATCTCCTAGACCAAGTACATCAAAGAAATTCTAAATAAATTTGGAATGGAATACTATAAACCCGTAAGCACTCCTATGCATCCAGTTGAAAGTTGAGCAAGAATGATGAATCTAAGGATGAAGATCATAGACTCTACAGATCAATGATTGGAAGCTTACTATATGTGACAACGTCAAGACCATATGTGATGTAAGCAGTTGGACATGTTGCAATATTTCAAACAAAATCGAAAGAAACACATGTTATGGAAGTAAAGAGAATATTTAGATATCTCAAAGAAACAAAAGTTTTTGGATTATGGTATCCAAAAAGAAATGAACTATCCTTGGTCACATACAGAGATGCATATTGGGAAGGTAACAATGATGATAGAAGAAGTAAAAGTGGAGAAAATTTATACTTAGGTGAGTGTCTGGTATCATGGCTAAGCAAGAAACAATCATCAGTATCTTTGTCCACAACATAAGCAGAATATATTGTAGTGGAAACATGTTGCACTCAAGTTCTCTAGATGAAGCAAACCTTGTAAGATATACAAGTGGAATATGACGAGCCTATTTCAATATTCTATGATAAAAAATGTGCTATAAATATCTCTAAGAATCCAGTAATGCATTCTAAGACAAAGCACATTCCAATCAAGTTTCACTTTCTACGGGAACAGGTTACATAGAAGAACATCAAACTAGAGTGCATTGGGACAAAAGAGCAGATTACATATATCTTCACCAAACCTGTTCTGAGGGATACCTTTGAGTGTCTTCAATAGAAACTTGGAGTAGTTTCTTCCCCACAGTGATCCACATGGCATCAAGCATAGTAAGACAGGGGGAGAGAAATAAAAGATATGAGGAATCTAAGTAAAGAATATTTTGAATGATTTTCATATACATCAAATAATTACATGAGGAAGCACCATGAAGAGAAAGTAGAGGATTGTATACAGGGGAGAATTCCCAAGGATAATTACCCTTTTCATTGATGTCAAAGGGGGAGTGAGAGAACAAAGGCATGGAAACAAAGAGAAAGAGAAGATGCATGAATATAGGGGGAGTGATGGTCACAGGGGGAGCATGAGAAGGATCATGAGTGTTACCATGCCATCAGTGTTGCCATCAACGCCAAAAGGGGAGATTATTGAAATATTGGTTTTCATTGATGTCAACCCTTGAAGAAGTATGATATCCACAAAGGTATGATTATGGAACCTGAAGTTGATCAAGGAAAAAGGTCATGAAGAAAAATGTAAATGCAGGTAACCCACTCATGGATGGATAGTCCTCATCGTTTCATTTCCGGTGATAGGTGGTATTCCATGTGGTTCCTCACGGTTGAGGAGTTATGGCCTTGTGAAGTTTGAAGCCTTAAATAATGGTTTAGAAACTGCTAGTTGGTTACAAGTCAATTAATGAAAGGCTAAAGTGGTTATAGCAAGAAAGTCAAGAAGCCCTAAAATTAAGGAAAGAAGTTATCTAGAAAAAGTATAAATACACCTCAAGAAGTCATTCACAAGTACATTACACACACTCCTTCTATTGAATAACTTCTTGTGAGTAAGTAATATTTTGGAAAGTTTTCAATGACAAAATATGAGGTATTAAAGAGTGAGAAGTTCGGGAATTTCAATATCACAGAGGAGAGATAGGGTTTTATGAAGAAACCCTAATTTTTCTAACCCCCATGGGTCAAACAACTAGTATTCCACGAGGCACCCTCGTGGGTTTCCCAGTGCCTATCATGCGAGGCCTCATGTGATAAGAGGTCTTAGTACCATGAGGAAAAGACATGATTGGGGAAATGCTAGTGCCAGGTTGTTGAGCTCTAAGTAAAGGTTACAGGTCATCACTACTATGTATCATGTCAGCTACAAAGGTAATGGTATGTTTATGCACTTGTTTTGAAGGTTATACTTGGTTATGGTATGGTGCATGCTTGAGGCATATTTGGCATTGGAACTTGATTGAGGCACATATTGGGTACATGGTTGAGTGAGGTATACTCTTGCATCTAGTTTGATATATGACATATCTTTGAGATGTTGGTATATGGTTGCGATATACATTTGGTGCATGGTGGTATATGCATGAGGGAAATGCTCTGGTACTTTGAGTAAATTTATTGATGGTGTTGTGCATATCTATACATGATTGATGCTATGGTATATGGTACATTTGTTTTATATATGACTGATGCTCTAGTACATGGTACTTGATTGGATACATGTTTAGCTACTCATCATTAATGTTATGGTATCTACATTTGTCATATATTGTGGTATATAATTGATGCATATTATACCAAATTTGTTGGTACACAATTGATGCACGGTATGGTACATGTATACAAATTATTAATGATCAGTTACAAGTTGATGGTACAGTGACAGTGACAGGTTGACAGGTTGATGTGACAGTGATAATGACAGTGAAAGTAATAGTGGCAGTGATAGTGGCAGTGATTGTGGTACTGACAATTTGGTCTACATTTATATTTTAGGGCATTAGCTCTGGGAAAGGAAAGGGGGTTGTAGCCTCCTTCCGGTTGGTGTTGGAGAACTTAGGGAGTTGGAGCCTAAGAATCAGGGGGTTGTAGCCTCCTTCTGGTTGGAGCTAGAGAATTCAGGGAGTTATAGCTTCCTTCAGGTTGAAGCTTGTAAATAGGGGTTCATAGCCTCCTTCCCGTTGTAGCTGGAGAATTGGGAAGTTGGTTTTTCCAATGAATGTATTCTTTTATATATAAGAAAAGCATTCTATGGTTTTCTCTCATTTGGGTTTCCACGTAAATTCTGGTGTACTGTGTTCATGTGATTATTTATTACGCACTGTTGATTTTTACTGTTGATGATATATTGCATGCAAATGATAAACTGCTGATAAAGTTGAAGATAATATATTGTGGTTAAAAATAGTATTAGTGCTCATAATAATTCACCTCCCCTCCCTCTCAATATTCCAATGCAGAAAACTGCAATTACATTTACATTCATTCATTAAAAGAACCACAAGATAAAGTGAGACCACTTACTCAAGAAATATTTCATCCATCAATACCCTAGCAATTACATTTAAATTCATTCAAAGTAGGTTTATGTTGAAGATTTTCCAAGCCAAAGCCGTTCTTATGCAGGGAAGCTGTTGAGGAGCGTACCTTTGTGGGCCATTTCTGGGAGCTCCGGTCATCTGATTTGAGTGTCGTTTCTTCAGTTGGGTTCTAGAGATATGGTAGAACAAGAACATATTAGTTTTCTAACCTTTTGGAACTACTGTGATGTACTTATTGATATTTGAACAGAAATAAGAAAGCCTCACCCACTGAGTCAAAGGCCCAGAGACGTAGGGGAGATTATCGAACTCCGTTATCACATTGGTGTTATGGTTTTGTAATATCCCTAGGTCGAACCCAATTGTAATGTAAATGAAAATGTACTTAAGCTGGTGAGATGTTTGATATCATTTTGTATGCACCTTTCATGGCATAGTGCGCACATGTACTGTACAGTAAAATGATGAAGTGTGGACATTCTTGGATACCACACGTAGCAACTTAAGTGTGCATGATATTGAGGCCAGCGAGCCTTTGTGTATATGTTTTGTCTTATAGGCTAGTGAGCCAGTTTTGGGATGATTAGGCCGGAGAGCCTAGATGTTAAAGGATAGTGCACCTATTTTGTATATGACTCATGATTAATATAAAATACATCGTTGCGCGCAAACCGACCATGATAAAAGAGATGGGGGAATAAACTCCACTAGTTAGGGAAAGGGAGGGGCCTAAAAGATAAGGAAAAGGGGCTAAGCTAGGGAGCTTAAGCCAAAAAGGAATATTATATTAATATTTCTTAAATTATAAAGTATGGATAATTATTTTATCCTAAGTTCTAAAGTTGGGGACAAGTGGGCCAAAGTAGCTCCCAACATCACAAGTGTCAAGTTGGGGACATGCATACATATTGCTGGGACTTAGTTCATTATCTCATCTTTTCCATCATTCTTCCCATCATTCCTTCCATCATTCAGTCATCCAGTCAACCATCCATGAGTATGCACACACCCATTGAGTTATCTTTCGTATCTTCATGACTGTACCTGAACCTGTATCCATAGCCTTTTGTTTTGGTGTATCTGGTTAGCTTGGGAGCTGGACTGAAGAAGCGGGTTGCCAAACCCATGGGATATTGAAGAGGCGGGTTGTCATGCCCATGAAAAATTCTCTGGGTGAGAGAATTGTTGGGAATTGATTTCCTGAAGGTGCTAAACTGCAGCTACAGTGCTCTGAGACTTCCTGTTCGGCTTGTTGCTGAAGACAAGAAAGGAAGTGGAGAAGCTGAAGGGCTGTTGAGCAAAGAAGGGGCACACTTCCTGGGTGGAACATACATGTGGGGAATGAGGGACTATAGGTTGTTAGTTTGAGTTGGCACCTGAGACAAAGTCTTTCCAGTTGTCTATGAGACTTTAGCCTGGTTAGGAATCCCTTTACTCGGGTGGAGTTTAGTCCCATATCGAGGGTGATTCATTGTTGAGAGTGATGAACAGTGTGGTCTAAGGCTGGGTGGTTCCTAGAAGGTCTGTACGTAGTTGGTGACATTCTTACCAAGATAACTGCCAATTGTGTGATAAATTTACATGCTGCATTGTTATTTACATGCTTATTTTTATGGGTTATCATATGTGCAGTTATAACTGTGTTTATTTTTATGGGTGTTTCCTGTATATGTTGCATGTATATGTTTACTATTATTTTAGTGTGAATCTGTGTACTTACAAATGTATTTGTATGTCTATGTTTCATATATAATGCTTCCGCAAGAGTTCTGTGTGTGTATATTTTAATTGCATGTAGTTCAAAAAACATATGTGTTATAGCTCAGTTGGATGCTAGGTATGTTACATCATATTCCGCAGAGAGAACAATAATAGTTCTATGGAATAGCGTGGCCCGACATGGATGGCCGGGGATGTTACAAGTTTGTTTTTGTTTTATGCTTCATTTCAGATCTATACATGTTTATATGGATGTGATGTTTCTTCTATAATTCTTCCTCTTTATTTAAGCTTCCTAATTGGTTAATCAACACATGCTTAATAACTCAACCATAGTCATTTAAAAGATCTTTTTGGATCAAGTGGTAGTTATTTCGAAGTAGCCAAATTTCAGTTTGTAGAGCGTCCATGGTAAAAAGTAATAAAAACTAGGCGGAATTGGGGAAAAGCCCCAATTTCTGTTGTTAAATTCATGGGAAAATTGAGAAATTCAGCCAAGTGATGAGATATTCCTGATTTAATATATGTTCTAGAAAATTCAGATCTAAAATGGGTCGAATTTTAAGTTACAATGAAGCCATGACAGATGGAGTGAGTTTAGTGGTTAAAATTCTCAATTCGCAAATTGATTTTGGATAAATTCGTTCTAGAAATGTCAACTTACAACGATTTCTTTTTGCATAAGTTGAACTGATTTTAACTGGGTGAAATTGAAAAAATTTCATGGTTGTAGAATGTCAATGGTAAATTGGGGAAAAATTTAAGCCAAAAGCCCCAATTTCTGCAGCGGAATTCACAAGGAATTGATGCACATAAAAATGAATGTGCACAGGTGGGCGCACTAAAAATGCATGATGCATAGTGAAAAGCTTGTGATAGGTAAAATTCAGCACTACGCGGTAAGATATTGGTGTGCTGGTGCGCGCGCTAAATTTTGGTGCCGCGCGGAAAAATGTTAGTGTGCGGGTGTGCGCGCTAAATTTCGGTGCCGCACAGAAAAATGTTGGTGTACAGGACCACGTGATAAATTTAGCATTGCGTGGTGTGCACACACATAATAATGACGTGCATGGTGTGCACAACGTTGGTAGAGCACATATGAGTTTTTTTGGTGCACGCGCAATGTGGGTATATGTTGTTGCACGATAGTTTAGTTAGTGGTGCACACAGATTTTTGGTGGGCGCTGGAGACATACTAAACTCTAGCATGGTGCAGCGCATAGAGTACAATGCACGTGGAATGTCAACACGCGCTACAAAAACTGCGTGCAATAGGTAATAGTGCAAGAACCGAAACTGCGCGCAGTGGATATTGGAGCGTGACACAAAGGTAGTGCACGAAAGTTATTAGAACGACAAAGAAGCGATACACAGTGGTTTTTAAGTGCATGAAGCACAAATTACCTTGTGTTGTTTCTACGCAAGGTAAATATGGGTTTACAGGTTGAAATTTGTGCGCGCGAAGTTGTTTGAAGGGTGAACAACAACAAAAAACCAGTGATTTTCTGCGACGTTTTATATCATTTGAATGTCATATTTTTGCAAAGTGTTTTTGAGGCCATTAATATATTTTTTAGGAACTCGAGAGAGATATTTCTAATGGTGTAAACCGTTCGTCAAACAGATCTTTTATGAGAAAGTTACAACACAAACAGTGAAGGGTAAATTTTAAGACCCAACTAAGTTCAAAGAGCCATAACTTTCTACTCCAAAACCCGATTGAGGCACAGAAGCAGTCAATGGAAAGATATTGAGCCATAGAAGACAGCCCCAAAGATCAATTAAATTTTTGGGCATGTTAAAAGTATTTAATATGGAAAATAAGGTACCTGTAGCATACCAGTTACAATATGGTATTTTGGTATGGAACTTCAACATGCTGTAACTAGCAGCCAAGAATCCAGAAAGAGAAAAAACTTGGACAGAGTGTCCATAATATGTATATGAAGAAACCAAATTTAGATTCTATGAAAAATCCAAAGGAGTAGGTGCAAAAATGCACAATTACAGTGCAGAGCTGCACCAAGTTGAAAAATGAACATAAAAAAATTAACGGACAATTTTCAAATAATCATAACTTTCTGCTCAAGACTCGGAATTGAGCATGGGAGAAGGAATTGTAAAGGTGCTGGAAAGTGGAATCTAAATATCCACCCAAAACATTGATCCGGGCATTCAAATTTATAGGAAATCAGAATAAAGAACTTTGATATATATTATTAAACCATAATGGTTCATATTTTCATAAAATTGTTGAAACAATTAGCCTGACAAAGTTTTGTTGGCTGCACATTTTGTAGATTTAACAATAATTAGATTAGTTCAATATCAGCATAGATTCCATAGTAATGGAAGAGGCACAAGGGACTTATAGTCATGAGGATGATATTAGAGGGATGGATGTCCATTTGGGCATTGAAGGAACAAACTCCAATGGACATGGAGAAGGAAGAGATGAAAACATGAATATGGAAGAGACCATTAAAAATTTGTAGAAGGATGTCCAAAGCCATAAAGATGATAATTAAAGGCTTATGAAAGCCAAGGAGCAGCAGGATGACTTCAATATGAAGTTATTGCAGAGATTGAACATAATAGAAAAGAAATTGGACAAGGAGAGTGGCTCAAGCAAATATGGAAGTCACAGGCCTCCTAATGAGAAAAGAAGAACAATAAGTGTTAGTAGACATCACCATCACTCCCTGAGGCATTCCAATAAGAGAGCACACAACAAATCAAGTCCATCCCCTATCAGAAAGAATAAGAGGTCGGGGTGGATGAACTGCGAGGAGAACTGAACAAAATCAAACCTCCTACATTTGATGGTGAGCACAAGAAGGATGAAGATGCAGAGACATGGTTGTTGGGCATGAGAAAGTATTTTCAATTGCATAATTATTCTTCTCATGCAGAAGGTATAATTTCCATCTACCAACTCAAGGGAAAGGCATCCATGTGGTGGGATCAACTTGTGCAGGTGAAACACATTAAAGAGAAAAGTGTTAATTGGAGGGAATTCAAGAAGTATTTTGAGAAGAAATACTTGACTAAGGGATACTATGACAATAAAATGAAAGATTTATTTGAACTCAATCTTGGGAGTATGACCATTGATGAATATGAAAGAATTTTTTTAGAACTGTTGAAGTATTTCTCTTTCATCAAGGATGAGATAGTTAAGATTCAAAGGCATTTGAGTGGATTGCCATCATTCATTAGTGAAAAAATACAGTATGTTGATCCAAAGACATTGGAGGAGACCATAAGGTGAGATAAATGCCTATATGATCAACAAACATCAAGGCCAACTTTCCAAAAATCTTGGGAAGACAAAAAGAAATTCAAGGTGGATCAGAGGAAGAAGGGATCTAAGCCACCATTCTTTAGAAATAATCCACAGGGACAACAAACTCCTAGAGAACCCAAAACAATTGAGACAGGGGGTCAAAGGCCAAGGCAACCACCTATTCAATGTCGGGGTTGTAAAGGAGATCACATGTTCAGAGATTGTCCTCACAGAGGTGAAAAAGGGAGGACTATTCACAATGTACAATAAGCTGAAACAGTGGAGGACATGGGAAAAAATGTACAAAGGATATATGTAGCCTTGGACAACAAGAAAGCATAGTATCAGTCACATATGATTGAGGTGGAAGGTATGATCAACAACCAAACCATTTCTATTTTAATTGATTCAGGAGCTAGTCATAGTTATATCGATCCTAATATGGTGGAAAGTTTGCATTTGACAAGAAGCAAGCATGGGAAATCTTGGTTGGTGCAGCTGGCTACAGGAGCCAAAAGAAAAGTTAATGAGATGGTTATGTCATGTCTTATGGACATGAATGGACTGAATACCAGGGAATATTTGAACATCTTGCCTTTAGGTTCTTATGACTGTCTAATTGAGATGGATTGGTTGGATCAACATCATGCCATATTAGATTGTCATAACAAGGCCTTTCCTTACTTGGATGAGGAAGGGACCCTAAGGAAGGTGCAGGGAATTCCCAAGGCAGTAACCATTAGAGAAATTTCATCATTGCAGCTAAAGAAATGTTACAGAAAAGTTTGTCAATATTTGCAACACATATGGAAGAGACACCTAAAGATAAGGTGCCAAATTTGGAAGATTATGTAGTCTTGGAAAATTTTGAAGATGTGTTCAGGGAGGTACCAGGACTACCCCCAAAGAGAGATATTGATTTCTCTATAAATTTAATGCCTGGAGCAACTCCAGTGTCAAAGAATCCTTACATAATGAGTACACCAGAGCTGAAGGAGTTTCAAATGCAAGTTGAAGAGCTTATGAAGAAGGGGTATATACGCCGAAGTGTGTCACCTCGAGGTGCCCCAATCTTGTTCGTGAAGAAGAAAGATGGAACATTAAGATTGTGCATTGATTTCAGACAGTTGAATAAAGTGACTATTAAGAACAAGTATCCTATGCCAAGGATTGATGATCTTTTTGATCAATTAAAGGATGCAAAGATCTTTTCAAAGATAGATCTCAGGTCATGATACCATAAAGTAATGATTAAAGAGGAAGATATCAGCAAGACCACCTTCAGGACAAGGTATGGTCATTATGAGTTCACAGTGGTGCCATTTGGGTTGTCAAATGCACCAGTTGTTTTCATGTGCTTAATGAATGGTGTTTTCCAAGAACATTTAGACGCGTTTGTCATTGTATTTTTGGATGACATTCTTATATATTCCAAGTCAGAAGAAGAGCATGAAAATCATTTGAGGAAGGTGTTGAAAGTATTAAGGGAGCATCCGTTGTATGCCAAGTTAAGAAAGTGCTCATTTTATCGGAAGAAAATTCATTATTTGGGGCATATTATTTCAAAGGATGGGATAACAGTGGATCCTGAGAAGATAGAAGCCATTAGAGAATGGTCAGTTGATCTAAAAATGAAGAAGACTTGTATTCCTGAAAATATTTGCAAGTAAATTTTATGTGTTAAAATGCAAATGGATCAACTTTGCAACACAACTTATAATAGGATTTACTCATTCAGGATGCATATAAACAACAACATAATCAATGAATAGAAAACACATAACACAACAAATGATAAAGGAGTTCACCCCCCTCTTGGGCTACATCTCCTGGTCCAGCTTCCAATGGATCATTAGTATTATTTGCTCAAAGTGCTCAAAAATATTCTTTACAATGCTCAAACTTCCAAATAGACTGTTCCAATGGCTTCAGAATGTCCAAAAACTCCTAGCTGGGCTTTTTCGACACCTCGTTTGGCCAAAAAATGAAGAAGATAGGCTTCCTTGATGTCCCCCCTTCAAGCTTGTTGTCTCTACATCTACAAAACTCACCTTTCCTGGATCAACCTAGCCCACATGCTTATTTAAGCGTAAACACCTAGCACCGGATGCAACCGCACAAACGGTGCAAACTGTAGGATAGTTATGGGCGCACCTAGCCCCTAACCGTCAAGGGCCAGGTCATATTAACCCATGCGACCACACGCTAGCATAAATATGGACTCCCGTTTCAAAAGCCAATGGTCAAAGGCCAAATGGCGGTCGTTGTAATAACTTTTTAAACAAATTTTAACCACACGCGCGTGCCATACAACATAGCTGTGGGCCATATATGATATAGCGCGCGACCAAGGGCTGGGGCTAAGCCCCGGCCTGGTCGCGGCCCAAACCACCCGCACATTCAAACTTAAATACAATTAGGGTCATATATATAATAAGTAATACATGGTGGCATGATGGTTGGCAACTCTTTGCCAAGTTGTTGCCCCTGCCTGGAGGTCGTGGGGTCGACTTCGGCCAACTACATAAATTTTAACCAAATCAAAGATGACACGTGGCGGCCATTAATTGGGCCACGTGTCGTCGCTCCATTCACTGCCAAACATGCCAAGTCACTTGCCAATTGCTCGAATTCCATCCTACCATGTGTCGTATGGCCTGCCATGTGCCATACGGCCTACCACGTTAGCGTTCGTACGGACTGTACAGTCAACAACCCTTTTTTGCCTGTTTGTAAATTTGAACAGAACGTGATATCTCTCACTCCCGATGTCCATTTGAACCCAAATGAGTTGCGTTGGGTTCACAACGATGAGGCCTACACTCTCATCCGATTTGAAGTGATTCTGAACACTTTGAATTTTTGAGCAAAATTTGATCCCCTGATCACACCTCCCCATTGGAAAGATTTTGGACCTCCAAAAGACTATATTCAGTCTATGTGAAGATGAGGGTAAATTTCCCTCACCCTTCCAACCTCAATCCACTTGGCTTTGCTTGGATTGGTTCCTTTAAGACCAACTCGAAGATACTCCACATTTCCTCGTTTTGAAGTTCACATTCTCCTGTCAAGAATGGTGTCTTCATGCAGTTCTGCAAGATATTCTGGGGAAAAATCATCTATAGAAGGAATATGAACATGCTCTCCATGATCATCAATCAACGGAGGCTCATACAATTTCAAATTCTCAACATTAACAACTGCATACATTTGCATATAAGGAGGCAAATCTAAACGAA
>ML777447.1:561548-645671 GCA_009831015.1 Picea engelmannii | reverse complement strand
AATTATCTAATTTCTCAGCATTAACTTCTCCATTGTATATTGGCAATTCGAATTTAATATCAAGCTTTAATGAAGGAATTTGTGAAGGAGTTTTACCATGTCCCTTTGGAGAATTCAGAAGAGGTCTTGAATTGGTAGAAGAACAAGAAGAAGAAGATGGAGGAGAGGGTGGTGGAGAGGCACCATTCCCTCCATTTCCATTTGGAGTTTTTTCACCACTGTCTCCCTTATGCTTTGAAGGGTTGGAGCCTTCACCTTGCAACCTTGTATTCCTTTCTATCAATATCTTCATCATCTCTCTCATTTCCATGACAGCCTTTCTGAGATCTTCATCTTCTGCAGGAACATGTTCATGACTCTCTTCATGAGCCATAATTGGTGAATGCCTCCTTGAAACTTGCGGTGATGGTATATGCTTCCTCCTTGAAGGATGAGAACTTGGCTCTACAAGTTGACCTTCTCCTCTTGTGAGTTTCAACGTTGTGAGCATCAGAAAACAAAACACTTGCAAATAATCAAGTCTTCAAAAACCTAGTTCTCTGATACCAACTTGATCTAAAAATGAAGAAGACTTGTATTCTTGAAAATATTTGCAAGTAAAGTTTATGTGTTAAAATTCAAATGGATCAACTTTGCAACACAACTTGTAATAGGATTTACTCATTCAAGATGCATATAAACAACATCATAATCAATGAACAAAAAACACATAACACAACAAATGATAAAGGAGTCCACCCCCCTCTTGGGCTACATCTCCTGGTCCAGCTTCCAATGGATCATTAGTATTATTTTCTAAAAGTTATCAAAAATGTACTTTACAATGCTCAAACTTCCAAATAGACTGTTCCAATGGATTTAGAATGTCCAAAAACCCCTAGCTGGGCTTTTTCGACACCTTGTTTGGCCAAAAAATGAAGAAGATAGGCTTCCTTGAAGTCCCCCCTTCAAGCTTGCTGTCTCTGCATCTACAAAACACACCTTTCTTGGCTCAACATACCCCACACACTTATTTAAGTGTAAAAACCTAGCACCGGACACAACCGCACAACTGGTGTGAACTGTAGGACAGTTACGGGCGCACCTAGCCCCTAACCGTCAAGGGCCAGGTCATATTAACCCATGCGACCATGCGCTAGCATAAATATGGGCTCCCGTTTCAAAAGACAATGGTCAAAGGCCAAATGGCGGTCGTTGTAATAACCGTTGAAACAAATGTTAACTGCGCGCACGAGCCATACAACATAGCTGTGGGTCATATATGATATAGCGCGTGACCAAGGGCTAGGGCTAAGCCTTGGCCCGGTCGCGGCCCAAACCACCCGCACATTCAAACTTAAATACAATTCGGGTCATATATATAATAAGTAATACACGGTGGCATGCCGGTTGGCAGCTCTTTGCCAAGTTGTTGCCCTTGCCCGAAGGTCGCAGGGTCGACTCCGGCCAACTACATAAATTTTAACCAAATAAAAGATGACACGTGGCGACCATTAATTGGGCCACGTGTTGTCGCTCCATTCTCTACCAAACATGCCAAGTCACCTACCAATTGTTCCAATGCCATCCTGCCACATGTCGTACAACCTACCACGTCAGCGTTCGTACGGACTGTACGGATTGTACAGTCAACAACTCTTTTTTGCATGTTTGTAAATTTGAACAGAACGCGATATCTCTCACTCCCGACGTCCATTTGAACCTAAACGAGTTGCGTTGGGTTCGCAACGACGAGGCCTACGCTGTCGTCCAATTTTAAGCGATTCCGAACACTTTGAATTTTTGAGCAAAATTTGATCCCTTAATCATTAGTGCCAAAGAATGTTACTAAGGTCAGATCATTCATGGGCCTTGCATGCTACTATAGGAGATTTATTGAAGTATTCTCAAACATTGCACACCCAATCACTTCCTTACAAAGAAAGGGTGTGAAGTTTCAGTGGACATCGGATTGTGAAAGGAGTTTCCAACACTTGAAACAATTATTAACCAGTGCTCCAATAATAAGGATTGCAGACCCAAATGAAGACTTCATTGTATGCACAGATGCATGTAAAGAGGGACTTGGTGGATTCCTCACTCAAAATGGGTTTGTTATATGTTATGAATTAAGGAAGTTGAAGGAGCATGAAAGACACTATGCCACTCATGATTTGGAGTTGGCAGCCATGGTGCATGCCTTGAGGAAATGGAGACAATATCTCATGGGGAAAAGGTTTGAGCTAAGAACAGACCATAATAGTCTGAAATATTTATTTTATCAACCAACTCTAAATGCTAGGCAAACTAGATGGTTATAATTTCTAAGTGAATATGACATTGATATAAAACATATCAAGGGGAAAGAGAACAAAGTGGCTGATGCACTCAGCAGAAGAGTGCATGAATTGCATGTACCAATCAGATTTGAAAAACAGAATTATAGAGGCTGCCAAATCAGATTTGAAAGACAAAATTATAAAGGTTGCCAAATCAGTTTTGCAATACAAGGAATTAGTGGCAAAATTACAACAAGGTATTTTGTAGTAGAAAATTGAGGAATATAAGCTAGATAATGATGAAATTCTCATGTACAGGGGAAAAATTTATGTACCAAATTCTCATGAATTGAAAAATCTGATATTGGGAGAAATGCATAATCAGAGATGATTTTAAGGATGGAAAATTATTTGAAAATGTAGAAACCTTGGCGAATCTTACTAATCCTTCATATGTCAACTATAAATGTTTGGTGATATTTTTGTAAAACTATTCAAATTTCTAAGGATTTTATATAGTTTGTATAAAATTTTGGCTATTTTCAAGGTAAAATAATTTTATCCTATAGTATTTGGGCGAATCATTTTTAGAATAGTGAATCTTTTTTTGGGAAAAACCATGGAAAATGAGCCCATGAGCGACATTTAGCCCCTAAAATCATCCCTGTGCATAATGTACCTTATGTTGGGCACCCAAGATATCAGAAAACTATTGCAGCTGTCAAAAGCCAATATTATTGGCTAGGAAGGAAGAAATAGGTTGCTGATTTTATTGCCAGATGTTTGGAATGTCAAAAGGTAAAGGCTAGGCATAGACACCCAGCTGGTTTGCTACAACCATTACCCATTCCTGAGTGGAAATGGGAAATTGTAACCATGGATTTCATCACTAAACTGTCCAGAACAAACACGCAACATGATTCTATCATGGTAGTGGTGGATAAGCTTACTAAAGCTGCCCATTTTATTCTAGTTAAGCTCACTCACAAGGCAATGGACATTGTTGATGTTTATATGAGGGAAATTGCTAGATTACATGGCATACTCAAGACAATTGTGTCTAACAGAGATCCAAAATTTACCTCAAAATTTTGGAAGGTATTATTTAATGGATTTAAAACAAATTTGAATTTTAGTACAACTTATTATCCAGAATCAGATGGAAAAATAGAGAGGGTGAATCAAGTGATTGAAGATATGTTGAGGATGTGTGTGATGGATAAACCATCAAAATGGGAAGACTACCTACACTTGGTAGAGTTTTCATATAACAATGGGTACCAAACATCTCTAAAGATGAGCCCATTTGAGGCACTTTATGGTAGAAAGTGCAACACACCGTTAAGTTGGGATAACCCAACAAATAGAGCAGTGTTTGGGCCAGATTTACTTAGGGAAATGGAGGAGAAAATGATAAAAATAAAACAAAATTTAAAGGTTGCCCAAGACAGGCAGAAAATCTATGCTGATAAAGGTAGAACTCATAGGGAATTTAAAGTGGGTGACCATGTATTCTTGAAAGTGAGGGCCAACATAAGTTCCCTGAAGTTGGGAAACTGTTCAAAGTTGGCAGCTCGCTATTGTGGGCCATTTGAAATCTTAGAGAGGATTGGTCCAGTTGCTTATATGATTGCATTACCTGCATCTATGTTTGCTCATAATGTATTCCATGTATCATTGATAAATAAATATATACTTGATGCTAATCATGTTATTGATTGGAATGTGATTCAGGTGGAGCAAGAAGGTGCTTTCCAAGTGCATCTGGTACGCATTCTGGACCGAAAAATAAAACAACTCCAGAATCGAGCCATAGGGCTTGTAAAGGTCCAATGGACCTAATACAATCCTGAGGACGCTACTTGGGAGCATGAGGATGCAATGCAGGCAAAATAACTGTATATTTTGAGGATTTTTGAATTTTTTTTGTATAAGGGTACATGATTCACTGAGGACAGTGCATAAATAAGGGGAGGGGATTGGAATATCCCTAAGCCGAACCCAATTGTAATGTAAATGAAAATGTACTTAAGCTGGTGAGCTATTTGATATCATTTTGTATGCACCTTTCATGACATAGTGCGCACATGTACTACACAGTAAAATGATGAAGTGTGCACATTCTTGGATACTGCACACAACAACTTAAGTGCACACGATATTGAGGCCAACGAGCCTTTGTGTATATGTTTTGTATTATAGGCTGGTGAGCCAATTTTGGGATGATTAGGTCGGAGAGCCTAGATGTTAAAGGATAGTGCGCCTATTTTGTATATGACTCATGATTAATATAAAATACATTACTACACGTAGATCGACCACAATAAAAGAGATGTGGGACTAAATTCCACTAGTTAGGGAAAGGGAGGGGCCTAAAAGTTAAGGAAAAGGGGATAAGCTAGGGAGCTTAAGCAAAAAAGAATATTATATTAATATTTTTAAAATCATAAAGTATGGATAATTATTTTATCCTAAGTTCTAAAGTTGGGGACAAGTGGGCCAAAGTAGCTCCCAACATGACAAGTGTCAAGTTGGGGAAATGCATACATATTGTTGGGACTTAATTCATTATCTCATCTTTTCCATAATTCTTCCCATCATTCCTTCCATCATTCAATCATCCAGTCAATCATCCATGAGCATGCACACACCCATTGAGCTATCTTTCGTATCTTCATGAATTTACATGAACCTGTATCCATAGCCTTTTGTGTTGGTGTATTTGGTTAGCTTAGGAGCTTGACTCAAGAAGCAGGTTGTCAGGCCCATGGGATATTGAAGAGGTAGGTTGTCAGGCCCGTGAGAAATTATCTGTGTGAGATAATTGTTATGAATTGATTTCCTGAAGGTGATAAACTACAGCTACAATGCTAGGAGACTTCCTATCCGGCCTGTTGCTAAAGCTATAAAAGGAAGTGGGGTAGCCGATGGACTGTTGATTAGAGAAGGGGAAGACTTCTTGGGTGGGATAGCCATGTGGGGAATGAGGGATTGTAGGTTGTTAGTTTGATTTGGCACCTGAGATAGAGTCTTTCTTGGTGTCTATGATCCTTTAGCCTGGTTAGGAATCCCTTTATCCAGGTGGAGTTTAGTCCTAGCTCGGGGGTGACTCATTGTTGAGAATGATGAACATCGTGGTCTAAGGCTGGGAGGTTCATGGAAGGTCTGCACACAGTTGGTGACATTCTTACCAAGATAACTGCCAATTGTGTGATAAATTTACATGCTGCATTGTTATTTACATGCTTATTTTTATGGGTTATCATATGTGCGGTTATAATTCTATTTATTTTTATGGGTGTTTCTTGTATATGTTGCATGTATATGTTTACTTCTATTTCAATGTGAATCCATGTATTTACAAATGTATTTGTATGTCTATGTTTTATATATAATTCTTCCGCAAGAGTTCTATGTGTGTATATTTTAATTGCATGTAGTTCAAAAATTTTATGTGGCATAGCTCATTTGGATGTTGGGTATGTTACAGTATGTTCCATAGAGAGAACAATAAGAGTTCTCTGGCGTAGTGTGGCCCGACATGGATGGTTGGGGACATTATAGGTTTGTTGTTGTTTTATGCTTCATTTCAGATCTGTACATGTTTATATGGATGTGATGTTTCTTATATAATTCTTCCTCTTTATTTAAGATTCCTGATTGGTTAATCAACACATGCTTAATAACTTAACCATAGTCGTTTAAAATATCTTTTTGGATCAAGTGGTATCAAAGGTAGTTGAGGTTTGGATTTGAGTTTTGCATGTTAACCAGGGAAAAACTACTTCATGGGGAAGGCGATCTCGTTGAAGAGAATCCATTGATTGGATTGAGAAAGATAACTTCTCAAAGCAAGAAGATGGCATCAGAAGAGGGACTTTCTTAGGATGAGAAAGAGTTTCAAAAAACTTTCTTTACTATGTCGGAGATGATGAAGGTTTTGTATGATGATTACTTGGAACGAAAGAGGCCAATTCTTGGTGAATCTTCAAAAGGAAAAAGTGAAGAAGGAGAGGATTCTTATCAGATTCCTCCTTCACCTCCATCATCACCTCCTTCTTCTTCAAGTTCAAGTTCTAAATCGAATGCAAAGAAACATGTTCATAAACATAAGAATGAAATGCCTTTATTAAACCTTGATGTTAAATTTGAATTACCCATGTATGATGGTGAAGTTAATGCAAAGAGACTTGACAATTGGGTCAGACAGATGGAGGTCTATTGCAGTGTGCAATAGATCAAGGATGAGGCCACACAAATCAAGTTGGCATCATTGAGACTTGTAGGTAAAACACTCATCTAGTGGAAAACAAGTTGCAAAATGGCACACAACAAGTGGGTAATGTATTTCCATCATGGAAAAGTTTCATTTCTGCACTTAGAAAAAAATTCTATCCTTTGGGTTATAAAGAGAAAGCGTTAATTAAATGGCAAGCTTTAAAACTAAGAAAAGGACAATTAGTGAAAGAGTATACAGATGGATTTCGTAAAATGGCATTTATGTTAGATATTCATTTACATACCCAAGAAACTCTTATGAAGTATATAGGAGGTTTACCTGCACATACTCGAAATACTGTATTCATGTTTGGACCAACTAATATTGATGAGGTTTTTGTTCAAGCGATATAAATTGAAGTAGGGAAAATAGGTGTTGGTGTATCAAGGGAATCGTCTTCAAGGAAAGAGGACAAAAGGAAGTGGCATGGAAAGAAGTCAAATGCAGTGACAAGGAAGGAAGATAACCCTTCTTGAAAGCATTGCAATAAAGAGGGGCATGATGAGGACCGATGTTGGAAATTGCATCCTGACAAGAGGACAAAGTGGTTCAAGGAAAAGAAAGGGAGGCAAACAGTTGCAGTAACAACATGACCCACATACTTGGGATTAGATTCAGGTGATGAATCTAAGGTCTCATTGGTTGGTATGACAGGTAAAATTGGTGATGGATTAAATTGTAGAAGTAACTTGTTTCACATCAGGGTCATCATGAGGCACACTAAGGTTGACACATTGATAGATAGTGGATCTCAATCTAACATAATTTTTGAGGAATTGGTTAAGAAATTAGGGTTAAAAACAGAGATACATTATAAGCCTTACACACTTAAATGGATAAGCAACAATCATCAAATGCACATAACCAAGCAGTGCACATTAAATTTTTCAATCTAATCTAAGTATGTGGATGAGGTAACATGTGATGTGGTGCCACTAAGTGAATGTGGAATGGTCTTAGGCAGTCCATACATATATGATCCTAAATAAATCTTCTATAGGTCAAAGAATCAATATCATTTAACCAAAGTACGTCAAGAATATGTTGTTCACATCATGTAAATGAAAATAAAACTCTTTAAACTATTGAACAATTAAAGAAGGTAGTTCAAGAAAGAAACAAACCTATAATTGTTTCAAGTCAAGTAATCGATCTTAAGCAAGAACAAGAAATGATTGTAGAATGGAAAATCAATCATAGTTTGCTTCAAGATAAGCTTATGTCGTGCAAATATTACAAACATATCAACACATTTGTCATCATTTTTTTGATGCTATCATTAGTAATGTTGTCTACATGGATGATAGTGGCTTCAGTAAGATGTGACAAGGTACAAATGGCTAACAATATGATGTCAGTTGTCATGATTGTGTTACAATTGATCTTGATGAGACAGGTGCATAGCACAGAGTTCAAAGATAGGGAACAAGCCAGGTGGCCTATCTCGAGCTTGATAATTGGTCAGTAATATTTTGGGGACCAAAAGGTTCTTAGTGGGGAGGTGTGATCCAGAATCGGATCTAGGAGCTTGATGGGGCTTAGAAAGGCATAAAAATCTAGAAGTTCTCATAATGACTTCAAAATGGATGTGTGCGTAGACCTCGTTGATATGAACCCAACACAACTTGAATGGGATCAAACAGACGTCGTATGCTCAAGTTATGGCGATCTGTTCATTTGGCCAAACAGGCAAAAACAATGATGACTGTACAATCCATACAGTGCCACGTGGAAGATGAATGTACAGGTCGTACAACTGACGTGGCAGGCACAGTTGGAAGCTTATGGAGGTGACATGTGGTAGGATGACTGGGTGTACAGACACTGACATGGACAGGACAGGTGGACCAACCGAGAAGTGACACATGTCACCACTATAAGGGTGACACATGGCACGTCCATACAATGACATGTGGTAGGGTACGGTCAACTGACAGGGAAGATGTTGTGGTAGAGTTGGGCCAATCAGTGCTTGAAACATGGCATCAAAATTTGACAAATGAGGTGGTGCCACGTGGCACCCAGGTATTGGCTGTGTTGGCCTTTGAAAAATTTGTTGGACTTTATGAGGTTTGACCACTGGACCTCTCCACTGGGCTAGAGACTTGGAAGGCCAGGCTATCCAGCCCGCCTGCGCGTTGTTTCTTAACTATATATGACATTGTATTTTTTTAAGTTTTGTTAAAGGTTTGGATGGGTGCGAAAAGGGCTAGGGCTAGGCCCTGACCCTTGGTTGAAAAAACTCGCATATAACCATGGTCCATTCCTTTTGACAGTTGGCACGCGCGGTTATGTGATAGCTCCACCAAGCTAGCCGACGATTACGTGGTGCTACTCCATCCAAACAACAGTTGGGTGCTCCACTACACGGATATGCCACAAGTGTGGGGGCCACGAGATCCAAGCTTAACCACCAAAACCAACATTTCCATAGGAATCAGGGCTACGACCATCAGTGGAGTGCAAAGAGAAGACCTCGGTCCTATTACATTGCGCCATGTGATCGGTGCTTGCAGGTTAAGAGACAACGCGCAACCCCTAGGGGGTTGGCGCTTGGCCACATGAATCCATGTGACCCTGTAGAGGGGGCGCACGCTAAGGACAGGGGGATTATCCCTTTATTTCTCCAAAATTTGTTTTTCAAACTTTAATATAGTGATTTTGTATTGATTATTTAGCTGTATTTGGACAATTTTGGCCCTTTTTGGGGGATATTGGGCCCTTTTTGAAGCCAGATCTTGGGGGGAAGTTGGGAGATGGTTACCAAATTTAGATATATATAAACCATACTTTCTTGAGTCCATGAGAGGACATTCAGATAAGTTTTATGCTGAATATTTTCCAAGCCAAAGCCTTTATTATGCAGGGAAGCTGTTGAGGAGCGCACCTTTGCGGGCCATTTCTGGGAGCTCCGGTCATCTGATTTGAGTGCCATTTCTTCTGTTGGTTTTAGAGATGTGGTAGAAAAAGACCATATTAGTTTTGTAACCTTTTGGCACTGATGTGATGTACTTATTGAGATTTGAACAGAAATAAGAAAGCCTCACCCACTGAGACAAAGGCCCAGAGATGTAGGTGAGATTACCGAACTCCGTTATCACATTAGTGTTATGGTTTTCTATTATTTTATGCTTCATTTCAGATCTGTACATGTTTATATGGCTGTGATGTTTCTTCTATAATTATTCCTCTTTCTTAAAGATTCCTAATTGGTTAATAAACACATGCTTAATAACTCAACCATAGTCGTTTAAAAGATCTTTTCGGATCACTCTCTCTCTTGATGCAAAGAAACAAGATCCAATTTGTTGGCTCGATAAATTTTTGCATCACTAACCTTGACACAATGTATTACGACATCTATAAGAGCGATGAGAAAGAGCACATAGTCATACCCATAGATGGCTCAAGTGTGGAAACTTAGTAAACTTTGATCTTAAAAAAAATTCATATATTTTACCTCAAAACTTGAGGTTTCCCAGATCTATTTCTATTGAACTTTCGATGTTAACTCTAAATATAAAATATAAATTACAATAGAATATATTGCATTTATGTGCAACCAAAATACATAGGGAAACACAAGAAAGTACACAATGAAGCAATGTGCTTCAAGGGTAGAAAATTCACAACCCTAAGGGTACAATTCCCAACATACAACAAATTAGAAAATTACTTATGAACAATAGATTTATCAGTGAAAAAAATATGCTCACTATTATGTTAAATCAACTTACGTAACCAATGCTATAAACTAATCTATCACCATGACAACAAAAGCTAAAACAATATTTACAATTACACAAAATTTGAACAACACTTCATATATACATCAAATGAAGTTTCAAGTGCATACCAATCAATTTATCACACTTTGTTACAACGTGTCCTTCAAGATATTCACAATCTAGAACACTCCATGTTGTAACCCCACTCTGAGTGTTATTCAAAGAAAGCAACTAATCTCTTAACTAATCCAGCCATCTGAAATCACTCTATTCTCTAACCTCGGTCTGAATGTAAATGAAAAAAAAAAAATTGAACCAATTCAATCGGTTGGAATCACTTTGTGTTGTAACCTTGGTCTGAGTGTAAATCAAAAGGAATCTAGGATATTGTAGGAAAAGAGAACACATGCTAGTATCTAATTCTAGATGGTGACTATGCCCATAGATAATTCATATCCCCATGTTTATTGAAAACCTTGAAAACATTATGAATCTGATTAAATAATTCAGATAATACAAATGAGAGGTCAAAAATGAAATAAACGCTAATAGAATGAAATGAACTAGTTTTATAGTTGCAGACAAATAATCCACAAAATGAATATGTTTTTCTATTTACAAACAAATCCAAATGTTATATATGATTTTAACTAATCAAATTATTAATAATCATATAAACCACACAATTAAGAAATAAATCTATACTACAGTGCAACAATAACTGAATATGGAGGGGGGCCTACTCCTTAGTTGAGGCATTGGTTAAAAATCCATCCACGCACTGAATTTATACACACTTTAAATAGGCTACTTCAACAAGTGCTACAACAATATCTTTATTAAATGAAAACAAAATTCAGATTACAAAAAGGATTGTCCTTCGACTCTCATTGAACCAAGTATTTATTCAATTCTTTACATCCATTTCTTAGTAAATAAGTGTTGAGGAAAACCATGAGGATCTATGATCCTCATGATTTTCTCAATCTCATCTAACAACTTGACTCGAATAAGCGCGTGGGATATTCGTGTGACTCAAACCCCCTTTTGATTTAGTCATCTTTTGGAACAGTTGTTTGCATTCATCTCTTTCTCTTTTTAATCCTTTCTGCCACCTCCTCCTATATATTTTGGGGTACCATGCAAGTGGCGGTTTCTTGGACATGGTTACAATAGTTGGAAACTTTGGAAAATTCTATTGAAAATTGACTCGGGATTTGTTGTGTCATGTTGCATCTATGAGGAGGAGTAGTGTTGTTGTTTTTTATTTCAACATCGTGCAACAACATGTTGTTGCAACTAGGGGCAGTGTTGTAGAAAATAAAGGTGGTTTTGCAACAACTTGGTACCGTGTTGCAACAACTAAGAGATGTGTTGTAGCAACTAAGGATCATGTTGCAAAAACGTCCTGTCTTAGTACAATATCCTCATTGACATCCCTGTGACATAATTTTTTTCATACATTTCATTAATAATCATGAAATGATCAACACTTCCTCATTTACACTAGCAAGATCACTTAAAATTACATAAATCATAGAGTGACATACCTGAGACAAAAAATCATTAATTATATTGAATGTGGTAGTGAAATGATTGAATATTGTCGTGAAAAAGGGAAACAAAAGTCATGAAGAAGATGGTGTTTTAGACACCCATCATGTCCCCCCAACCAAAAGTGTTGCATGTCCTCATGCAACCAGTCATTCTGATTCTAAAAGAGTGGATTTTTTTTTTATTTTGTTGATGTTATAGTTAACATGACCTTTGTCAAAGGTTGAGTAATAACCTCCATCTCTCTCTATCTTCTGCCTATACTCTTCTTCCTCCTTTTCAACTATCTCAAAACTTTGTCGATACTCAGGTGCTGGAAGCCAAATCAGGGGGTAGTGAAACTTAAGTCTTACCCAATGGTTCCCAAACTTATTCAAACAATGGATGTACCTACTTACCTATTTCAATGCCACTGTAAATTTATGGTAATTGAAAGTGTATTTTTGTCTGATCTCTTATGTCCCATGTTCCCATTGATTCTTGCTTCCCTACAAAGCATTTAATAGAAGAGATGTTATGCATTCCAAGAATTCATCAATGGCCTCTTGAATATTATGGGCCATGAATGGCCCATGTGTCGCAAGATTATCCCAAGTGAAATGTGATATGAGAATGACCTTAGGGTTACAAAGTTATCCCCTTATCATAGATCACTTGTCTAATTTTTATGGGCGATTGTAATATCACTATCCCATTGAGCATGTTTTCTCATGAATGATGTGAATGCCCTTATCTTTATATCTCCTACAAAGTGAATTGGATTCCATTCCGACTCAAAATATAAGACAATTTTGTGCTGATAAAGCTTGTACAATAGATTCATGTCTTCCATACTACTACGGTAGTACACTTCCAAGAAGTCCTTTCCTGGGGTGATCTTATAGGGCCTGCATGTTGATATTTCTCTTAACTGGAATAAGAAGTATATTTCATGCAATAATATAGAGTATGATAGAGAAGGTTCTCTATAGCTAAGGATGGCCCCCAAAAGAGAGCTCATTTTCCTCTTATCCTCCTTCAGGAGCTCTACTTGTGTCTAAAGTTGAGAGGTCTTCCTCGCTTCTTTCTTCCACTTCTCCCATTTATCTCGATGAACAACCAACTACTCAACCCACCTTTTCCTCAAGTTGTATATGGCCTATCGACATTATTCTAGAGGGATGATCCCTCTTTCATAATCCTCGGCCCTTTTACTCCATTTTTCCAATTGGGCTCTCTACTCGAAATTATTGTCAATATGTGTTTGGATTCCAATTTCCTTTGTAAGGATGTCTATCTGAGTTTCTTGGTTAATCTTTCCAGGAGGTATTTCCTCCTCTATTTGAGTCCCAACATCTATTTGTTCAGGGGATACCACTTCCTCTGTTTCTTTTTCTTGTTCCTTCGTCATGCCCTCCTTATTTTGGGTTTCATTGTCCATGAATGTGACTAGTTTCTTAACTAATTCTTCCTATGTAGGTTTGACATATTATTATTCTAATTTGTCATAGACCTGGTGGCTAATCCCAACCCCTTGAGTTAGGAAGTCTAGACTTGTTGGTCCCCCTTATATTATTTCTCTCATATATTTTATTTTCTTTTTCATCCTCTTATTAGTTTCTCTTAATTTGAAATTTTGTTGGATAATGGTAGAGTACAGAGGCCAATGAGGTTTACCTAGAACATTCCTTCATAATTTCTTGTTCTTGGGAGCCTTTTTTCTCGGTGCTACCACATTATTTTATCCCTCTTTTTTGTTGTAGCAACATCCATTTCTCAGCTCTAAATTACAACAAAATCAGAGTCCTTCTTTATTTCTTTAGGGAATGCATCCTCCCCCACTAGTTCTTTAGGGAAATACCTTCCCTCAATTGACTCTTCCTCCTCTGCTATTTATTTTGTTGTAGTAGGGGGTTCAATATCCATTGTACATAATTCATCCATTAGTCTAACCCCCCCTACTAGTTCTTGTGTGAGAGAAGTGGTCTCTTCTTGTTATGTTGTTGACTCATCCCTTTCGATTGGTTCTTCTGTTTTAGCGAGAATGACCAGTATGGATGAGGACCGTGTCATATTTTTATTAAGAACAATTTATTCTATTATCATCTTCCTCTTCTTTGAGTTTTTATTGTTTACTTTTTGGGGTGGCCCACTTTCCTTCTCTTTGAAAAGGGTTCCTCAAAGTCCTTCCTCTGAAGGTTGTGTGGAACCTGTTTCCCCCAAGTACTCTATGAATGTTGTTTTTTCCAAAGCCACCGGTCCTTTTAAAATTTATGTAGGAGTTTTCATTGGTATTTCCCATGCATGACTAGCCTAGTGGAATGCATGCATCACCACAATCTTGATAATCCCATGGTGGGTGAGGCACTCTCTTTGTTGTTGAGATTTTTGGACACTTTGGGCCATGTTTTGCAGGATCTTCCATAGAAAGAAAGACATATTTATCAACCCATGATGCATGAGGTGATGTAGTAGCTCCAGGTGATAATCAAAGATAATTCCATGGTGTCCCCCATAAGTGAATCAATTCTGCACATGATATGCCACCCTTGACCATAGAGGACTCATGGAATTCCTATCAAATCCACTCCCTTTCTTCCTTAACTCTTGTCCTTCATGAAATAACTTGTATTTTATACCAGGCAATGTCGTATCCTGGGAGAACCATCATTCTCCTTCCCGTGGTAGCCATTTCACAACAACAATTTCTTCTTCATTCATTGAGATTGGAACTCCAAAGACCTACGTGTTCTCCTCTTTCAAAATTACAATGAATTCCAGGGTGATTTCTTCACTATATCGACCTTGGAGTCTATCAATATATATTTCCTACCCTACCTCCTTGAAGACCCTCCAGACTTCTTCATCTGTTTTAACCAACCCTACGTCTGGTTCATGAACAATGATAGAGCCTCCCATCGTTGTTCTTTGGCAGAATTTGGCTACCCCAGTTTGTCAATCTTATTGACTTGGTTGCAGAGGTCTTGCAACACTTGGGGAGGGAAAATGGTTATTGTGGATATTATCTCATTGAGGTGAAGTGCTCAGCTTCCTCTTATAAATAGAGGAAGTGCTCCCTCATTTGTACATCATTGATACTTGTGGAGGATTACTGCTACTTGTCTCTTTTCTATTTCTTTTTTTCCTATGGATGAATAACTCATGTGACTTCTTGGAGAGATGATCTATGGATACTTTTTCAAGTTTGATGGATGATTTCATAGTTAGGGTTTCATGGATGAGCATTGATTTACATAGTAAGTGTTCTTTATAAGTCTTTGTGTATTTTTTTTATGAATGTATTAAGTGAGGATGTGCGTATCAAAGTGGTAATATTGCATGTTTCCTTGTATTTTTCTTGAATAGATCTTATCTTGTAAGCCCTAGGAACTTTTGTAGTTGATTACCTTCCCTTGATATTGTCTTAAAATCTCGTTAAAGGACATAGATCGATTTTCTATGGTTTGTAGTGGACCACCGTAGTTTTCTTTCTATATGATAACCTTCTAAGGTTTGTAGTGGACTACCTTAGGGATTTATCCAAAGTTCATGTTTCACCCTTGTCTTCAAGAAAGTTCATAGTTTGACTCCATAATCCCAAAAGAAACAAAATTACACTAGTATTAACTCCCTTTAGTAAGTTATTAAATAATATAAATTCACCTTTTCATTTGTTTTTCTAGGGTTAGATTAGGGTTTGTAGTAACTACTCTTCATTTTTCAGCCATAATTGTGCTAGATGTCTAGGGTTTAATTGGGAAATTATCCTCAAAGTGTATCTTGTTATCATTTATTGCATTTCTAATTGAGTTTTAATCCCTCTAGGTCTTGAAATATAGCATATTTTAGATATATTATTTGCCATTTATACTTGAACAAGTAATTGTTTACAAAACCCTAGTTTAGTTTTCATTTTCAGCCCTAGTTTTTATTGATCTCTTACTTTTTTGAAGGGATGATTAATTGTTGTTGTTTTAACTTGATACACTACTGGAGATTATAATATTTCATACAAGTTTTAGAAATATATTTTTTCATTTATTTGTAGTGTTTGTGGTGCCTTCTTGACCTATTTTAACTTTCTATATATAATTAATTGTCTTATATACTTCACACAAAAAAATATGGAAATTGATGCATTGAACCTCCTTATGCTTACCTTGA
Source organism: Picea engelmannii (assembly GCA_009831015.1). Lineage (NCBI taxonomy): Eukaryota > Viridiplantae > Streptophyta > Pinopsida > Pinales > Pinaceae > Picea > Picea engelmannii. The sequence continues at coordinate 629,709 of ML777447.1, read as the reverse complement.
AAACCTTGATACAATGGTGATGTGTTTGAGTAACTAATATAGGTGGTTGTAGAATTGATCTCATATTGCTATAGTATTCCTTGAGGTTACTAGGGAAGCCTCCCTTGTGTTGGATTTCATCCTTCACTAAAACAAGGGAGATGATTGTTAAGGTGACAATGATAACACTTCCATGTTACACTTGTCTTGGCCCTTATGAAAGGATTTGAAAAAAGGTGCCAGATCTTGTGATAACAATTCCCATGAGAAATTTTCCATGGAACAACAATATGTCTTACATCTCTTACTTCTCATCCTATGAGAATTGCAATCTCCTTCTCAATTCATATTTTTCCTCTTGAATCTGTTGGCTTATTTCTTCAAGCTCATGAAGCCTTTCTCTCTTTAAAGCTTTGGCCATGATTCTCCTTTTACAAACAAGAAACCTCAACTTCCAAAGCACAAATGGAACAAATGGAAGAATCTAACACAAATTAGAATATGTGTTAACAAACCCTTCAGACAGTGACTCTAATACCAACTTGATCCAAAAATCAGAATTATAAACTAACTCTGTTTTTCTCGTTCTTCAGATGAATTATAGATTTCTCAATTTTCTGTCATTGGATTGAAAATTGGCATAATAATTAAAATTCATCATTTAACACTCAAATTAAACAACAAGCCAATGATAAACATGTGACAATATATAAACCAAATTGATAATGGAGTTCACCAAATTCTAGCTACGTCTCCAAGTTTTCTCAATCAACGAACTGCTTCATTAATTCTCCTTTTACAAAAAGAGATGAAAATATTCTCCTGATAAGGGGTTGTTTCTCTCCTTTAAAAGGGAAAAAATATTCTCACAATAAGTGGCTCATTCTCCCAATAAGGGGCTTACAAAGTTCTCCCAATAAGGGTGTTTATCTCCTTTTTACAAAAAAGGATAATAGTTCACAAGAAATCCTACTTGCTTATTCTACTTCAAATAGTTTTAAGATATCTTTTCTTTTTTGAGAGAAAAATGGACTTTAATAATTTTACATTTGTGAGAACTACTTCAACATTGTAAGGAGATAATAACTCTCTAGATCCAATAAATTAGGATCTGGGCACAATTCAAGGGATGATTTGTGGAAAAATATCAACCATGCCCATGAAGATCTCAACATTCCCCTTAAACTATGAAACTACAATTCCACGTAGCTCTCACACTTGCATTAGTTTACTATTACAATAAAAATGAAAAATACAAGAGCACATAATATGTACTAAGCATTTCATTTCATTTTTTTTACCTTTTCCCCAAAACTTCAATGAGCCATATCTTTCGCGTACAAATTTCATTTCACCCCATTCAGTTTGCATAAAAAAGCATTGGAAATCTCTTTGCAAGCTCTTCATTATGCATACATTTTTGACATAAATTAGGGACCAACTTGAATATGTTGAATGTGAATATCCTCTTGGTTCATATATACTTGATAACAACTTTATAGTTTGCATTTCACACCTCCAAATGTATTGTTGATACATTGAATTTTCACATGGTTGAGATAATTGTACGTGAATTCAAAATGATACCCTTTAACATCCAAATCTGCAACACCAGGCCACACATAAATCTATAGCATAAGATCCACAACATCGTACTTTGATTCAATCTATAGCAATAATCCTACAATGATCTGTAGAAAGGACCTGTAGTGATCGATAACATGGACCTGTGATTCGTAGCATGGATATGTAGTGTGTTTTGTAGTAGTAATCATGTTTCATAACAATTCTATATAGAAACTCTAACTTGATTGATTATTTAATATAAATAAATACATAATAAACAATCCTTAATCTAAAATTTAAGAAGAAATAAAAAGGAAACTTTCAAAAATTTTGACAAATATTACCTTGAGCCTTGAGTCCATGAATTGGGCATCAAAAACATTTAAAAAGGTATATAAGGAAAAAGTAAAGGGTGAATGTGCAAGAAAAGTGACAGTTGAAAGAGGGTAAAAACAAGGTTCATTTGAGAGGTTCTAACTAAAATAAATCAGCGATTACATGTGCACCCACTCAAATAGAAAAAGAGGAGGAGATTAATAAAACATCTTGGAGTAATAATAGGAAGAGTAGTAGTTGGGTGATGAATAATCGGTATTTTATATCGTTAAAAGAGGAATTAATTGTGCACTTGTGCATGTGAGTGACACATGGGTGGGTGAATAATAGATAATTACTAATTAAAGAAAATAATTTTTTTTCATGAAATGGACAAGTGGATTGAGCCACAAACCATTAAAATAAGGCTTGATCTAGAGAGCTCACACACTCTTTTATCCATAATTCTAGATGGTTGTCGTAATGAAATTTTTTCTATTGATGAATAGTTATTGAGTTTGGTGTATTAGAGAGTGTGCTTGAGGTGGGGTTTCTCATAATCCTGACGGTTGTACTCTCTTATCAATTGGAAGTATTGTACCTTTCATACAACCTCATTGTTTCTCGAGGGTCCTTAGGGAAGGAGAGTACCCACTGGGAATTGGTAGGGTTGTGAATTGGTGGATTACCTGACAATTGGAAAGTTGACACAAAGAGGAATTCAAGATCACAAATCAAAGTTTGAAAAATGTGGAGGAGTTTTATTAGCAATGTGATCCAAGTGAGTTCCTTATTGTTTACTAATTTGTTTTATAATTCTATGGTTATTTCTTATTCATTCAATGCAGTGGGAGTCTAGTTTATTAATTCAAAAATGTATATTTTGATAGTTATATATATATATATATATATATATATATATATAATAATTATGTGATGATAGTTATTGTATGAATTCCACCATGAATTGGCTTATGTAGAGATCTATATGGTTTGGTTGTCTCAAGCGATATTATCTAATATAATTATGAATGGATGTAGTAGTCTATTTCATTTTGTAATGTGTAGAATTTATATACAAACACACATAAACCTTAGTCTAGAGATAGAATAAGTCCACATAATATGACTAGATGGATTGGTGAAGATAGTTGGGACTATAGCCTACATTGAGGGTGCTATGATTATCACACTTTACAAAGGTTTCTCAATTACCAAATTATGGTTTGGAAGCCTCAACTTTGAATCTTTCAATCCACATTTATATTATGTTGAACCACTTACAATGAAGTCTGAGAATTGGACACTAGGTTGTATTTATCTCCTTAGAAACTCCTAGCGTGGTGTGGCTAGATAATCATTCAGGCCACATTTTTAATACTTTATCGACGAATTTGCATCGCAAACATGTCGTGCTTCCAACGAAATCCCAAACCCCATTTTCATCGATAGAATGTTGTCACTCTTTTGACGAACATAATTTCATTATTATTCCAACTCCACTTCCCTATGAAATAGTTAGTCGTACGTCCAATGAAATATTCATTGGTCTCTCCTCAGTCTTCACACAACAACTTAAACCCATTTTTTTCATCGCATGAAGGTAAAAACTGCGACGACTTAGGTTCTATAATTGTTTCGACAAACTCTTCGTCGCAAGAGCAACTGTCCTTCATCAAAATTTTCATCGAAAGAGAAATGACTAAACCATGAACATTCATCAAAAGAGTAACTACCATTCATCGAATGAGAAATGGACAAACCATGAACATCTTTCGATAGATAAACAACCCTTCCTTGAAATTTTTGTCGAAAGAGCAATGACTAAACCATGAACATTCGACGAAATAGAAACGACCATTCGTCGAACTATTCATCGAACAAGCAACAACTAAACCACAAACATTCGTTGAAAGAGAAATGAACCATCGTCAAAAGAAAAATGACTAAACATGAATATTCGTCGAAATAGAAATGACTAAAATCATGAACATTTATCGATAGAAAAATGACCCTTTATCGAAATATTCGTCGAAACAGAAGCGACCCTTCCTTGAAGTAAAACTAAACCATCGTCGAAAGAGAAAGGACCATGTCATCAATAAATAGGAATTATCATTGGGAGTGGTGTAGCAATATTATCACATCTCTCACCATTAAATCCATGTTATGAAAATAATACCCAGGCATGTGTGAAATCCTGATATCTTTGAGCTCGAGAATGGAGAAAACATCAGGTGGCATGTGTGAAACTTGAACTAGCGAACCAGACTCAAACTTGCAAGAGCACTGCTACATCATAGGAAGCCTGTTCTCCTAGTCCAAGGCCAGACATTCCAGACCTTAATTCAACATCAAAAAAAATGGAAGATGTGTCAGGTAGGACAATGTTTCCCTATTGGTCTTTACTTATGCTATTTTTTTCATACTAGTATTAGGAATCTATTATAGGACTTATCATGGAAAGTAGTATGGAAATTTGTATAATATACTGTAAAAATTGAACTCTAAGTATAACTCAGCATGCTTAAAGCATGTTTTTTCTACCAAGCTAGGTATATTTTTTAAATTTTTGTAGGGACCTCTATCACTATCATTCATGGAAGTATTTTGATATATATTTTCCCATTTCCTTTGAAAAGGGCATTAATAGTTTCTGAGTTTTATGTAGGTAGTGTTGTTCCTGAGATGATCCTTATATAGGGAATTATGTCAAGGAATCCATAATGATTTACAGTTATTTTCAATTATTTCATACAACTAAATAAAAAACAGGATGCATTTTATGACTAGTTTTTTATCTTATAAGTTCTAGTATAACTGGTGCACTAGTTGAGACCCCACAAAACAATAAGTGTTCAAAACCATTCAAACTTACCTGAGATATTACTTATCCTTGGAGGAAATTCATTGACATATACAATTTTCAAATCATTTCATTTCTTAGTCCCCATTAAAATATGGAAGCATTGTACTCAAAGGGACTTTCAAAACCTTCCCCTGTCAACAAACCCAACTTCACTAGTGGTGGAAACCTGGAAAGCACCCCTGGTGCTGCTACAATTAGTAAGTGTATATTTAACGTTGTAAATGGAAAAGTGGAAAAAAATAAAGAAACCTTTTCCTTACATTAAAAAATATATATTCACACCAAAGTCTCCATGGTTTGATTGCCTTGTGGTAAAATAAATGTTACTCGCTTGATAGTAGCATGAAAAAATTAAAAAATAATATAATAAATTATTGATAACGTAAATTAACTAAAATTGATTTATTTGAGTGCTTCACAACTGAACATCTCTAGTGGCTTAAATACCTACAAACATATTACCATGAGTTAAATGTTAATAATATGCTTATCCATTATTCTATATATACTTTGATGAAAAATAAATTTCTAGTTACCTCTATCTTTATAACACAAGTCCATCAGGTAGCGAGTGTATTCTTTCCTTCTGCTACATGGTGCCAAGGTATTTAGATTTCTCCTCCAACACTTTCTCCCCACTGACTCTTTTCTTTGCAAAAAGAAACTCGACACTCATTGCATCCATACCCATTCATAATTTGAGTGACATAGGTTATTCATAAAAGGTCAATGCTTAGTTTTCAATAAAAGGGAATTAATAATTTCTAAGTTTTATGTAGGAAGTGTTGTTCTTGAGATGATTCCTGGCTAGGGAATTATGTCAAGACATCCATAATTATTTACAATCATTTTCAATTCGTCCATACAACTAAGAAAATGATCAAACTTAGTAGAAGAAACTTCAAAATTGGAACTCACTTTTTCCTGCCATCTGATTTATCAATATTGTTGTAAATGTTCATTGAATCAATATCTAACTTGAGCAAGAATTATACATCGCCAAGTCCTTAGAATAGGCCTTTTTTCACATTGAACATTGGAAAACACCAATGTTAAGGAAGAACATAAAATGCCACATCATATTACATTCAATAATCTCTAAAAACAATATCATTAAATGGATAATAGGAATACCTTAAAAAGCTATGATTGGTTTCGAGAATAATTTATTCTCTACTAAAAAAGGAAAACCACATGAAGGTGGAATCTCATCTCCCCNCTGCCTCACATCACACTCACTTCCCCATACCCAATCATGCATATTAATTTAAACAAAAATTGTACAACTATTTACAATTATTTTGAATTTTTTTGTAGCTAAACAAAGAACTTATGTAGTTCCCTAGAATTTCTGCATAACTATCAATAAATATTTATCAGATTATAAAAGGCTTGTTTTCACTCTCTGAATTGATTGAAATTTATCAATATGATGGACAATTGAAAAATAAAAAAAACAATGAAAAGATGAATAATGTATTCAAATTGAATAAATATTACTTATACTTCAATGGAAGAAGCTATGCTAATGTAAGACCTTTCACGATTTTCATTTGTTTCCCTAAAGGAAACGATAGTGAATATTTTGGAATATGTATTTCAACAAAGAAATTCTCATTGCATAGTCCAGAAAAATAGAACCTAAAATTTAAACCATCATTTATTTCACTTAAACACCAAGCTTTTGGTGCTTCTAAGTAATGTATGTTGTTGGTAAACTATTATTTCTGGGTATTCCTGTATAAATTTGAAAAGAAAAATACCTTTTATTAAAAAAAATTAAGTCCCCCCTAGGACATTCCAGTGTCCCCTTCAAGAGGAGATTCCCCAAGACACCTCTTTCCGCTGTGAAAACCCCAAGAAAATTTAGTACATAATGGTGAGATTGTGGTGGTATTGTTGATGCCTTGAAAAAGTCTTGGAAATCAATATGGAGAAACCACCCGATAAAGGCCCCAGTTAGGCCTATACTCGTTTTGGATGGTGATCCTCACTGGTATGTGGGCCCAATTTCCACTTAGGGGATTTTCTCCTGAAAATGAGACTTAGCTTGAAGCTATGCTAAATCCTACTTGCAGATAATAAATGAACTAATCTATTTCTATTGTAATCCTAAACTATTCTATCCTAGGAGATTAATTAATTAAAATATGAGTAACAAGTGATATATGTTTAAAAAGGGAAACCGTTCATCACATTTAAACAATATTTATAAACCTCTGTAGTAGGAAAATTTTCAAATAAATAGTTAAAAGTAAACTATTCTAACTACAATATTCATATTGCATCATTCATTAACTCAATTATAAAAATATTTTCATAATGAATATACTCGATTGATTAAAAATAGTGCAAACAATAAGTAATACTCACTAATATTAATCAGATTGAAATAAATGAATGAACGTGACATTCAGAATAAAATACCTGATGAATGCATGAATAATAGTACCATACCAATCATCCCCGAGGTGTAGGGAAGTCGGTGATAAAGTGTGTTGTTAAGGCACTCAGTGATGTTAAAGTCACCGTTTCGAAACCTATGGGGACAAAAAATCCAGCCATGTTAAGGGTTGGTGTCACTCAGGCCAGGTGTGATCCCTGGGTGACGCAACACCCCCTGCCTCAGCAGGTTCTGCGCGACCTCCCGGTCTTAGGATCGTTCCTGAATTCTTCCTCGAGCTGAAGCGGCTCCCTCGGGTCCATATCAGAATCCCAAGAATCCGATCCACAGGTACTTCAAAAAAACTCCACCGGCACAAGCAATGCACCAGGTGTGAGTCTTCACCTTAACACGACCACAAGACATGACAACAACCCTTTCCAAAAAGGGGTTTCGGGTTTTTCAATTTCAGGAGTTCTGATGTCGAGTTTCTTGACCTTTCGATTCCCCAAACTCCAAAATTCCAAAAATCCAAAATTCCGGTCTATGCGATTGCATCCTCCGTGACCACAACCCTTCTCCAGATCCACGTCACGTTTCACGACTTCGATATTTCTAACACAAAGCACCTTGGCTCCTTGTCCTCGGAACTTCCGGAAATCTGAACTTCGAACTTCCGAAATGTATGACCGTAGTACCACTCCAACAATACGTTGCTTTTGGGACTTCAGGGTTTCCAACGCTGAAGTGCCCGGTTTCTTGTCCTTAGAATGGCCGAAAAGCCGAATGATGAAATGCCGAAATGGCTGACCCTATTTCTTAGCTCGACGTTATTCCTCCATCTACTTTTGGGTTTTCGCATTTTGGGACTTCGCGATTCTGACTACAACAACTCGTTGCCCCTTCAAATTCCAGTATCTGAAATACCGAAGTATTGAACCCCGAAACGTCGGTCTTCTGCTCCAAACTGGGATCAACGGCTCATAGCCTCTCCGAATCCGATGGCTTGTGTCTTTTCAGGATTTCATGGGTCAAGAGTTCTGAACTCTTACCCTTTGCATTCCCGGTAACCGAAATGTCGAAATCCTCCTTTCGGGAATTTCCCCAAAACCTCAACCGCTTGCCACATATCCTCCTATTGGACGGTCATGATCCTTTCAGGATTTTGTGTGTCAAGAGTCCCGACTTTTTCCCTTTGTATCTCCCAGTAGCCGAAATGCCGAAATAGGCCTTTCATTCCCCTCTTCACATACGAGGGTTAAACCTCATGCATCTTTTCTTGGATCCAATGGTTATCGATCCATGCTCCCAGATTTGACGGCCCAGATATCTTTCTCCTGCGTACTCTCCTCCTGCTTGCCTGGATGTAGATTCAATGGTCCATATTTCATTCTCTTCAGCTGATCTAACGACAGATGTGCTCCCTCCTGAGCTTGCGCTTCTTCCTAAACTTGGAAAAATTCAAACGCTTCAAAGGTCTCAGCCTTTTCTCTTGTTGTGAAGCATGTATCCTCGGTTCCCACCTGCATTCTAAAGACGCTTTATCTCCTGAGCTTTTGAAACTCCTACCCACCAAAAGGTGTCTTGACTTCTGCGATTCCTTGTAGCTATGGCTCTATGTGCAAGGGCACTTTTCCTCCTGAGCTTAGTCCTCTCTGAAACCTTGAAAGGTTTCTCGACTTTTGCACTCTTTGCAGAGTCTCTGCACACAAAGGTGTTATCTGTCCTGATATTCAGGACTTTAGAATAAGTCCTCTCTTGCTCCCACTCCTGCTGCCTGACGAGCCTTCAGACGACTTTCTGTCTATCAACACTTTACTCAGGTGTTGGCCTGGTGCATTCCTTACACAAGTATTTATCCTCTTGAGCTTCAATTGCTCATGCCTCTAAGGTCTCTGCCCCTTTCTCTCCTTGAAAGGATGGAAATTCCCTCTGGAAACTTCTTGTTCAAGCACTCCTTGCTGAACCTGCAGGGTGTTCAGTAACCCCATGAAGGTCTTCCTCCTGACACTTCTTTTCCTTTCTGAACTCAAACAAGAGTTCTTTCTGTGCACACCTGCACCAACTCAATGCCCTCCTGGTAGAGTTTTCTAGAATCCTCAGTGATTTTGTCTTCTTGCCGAACTCGAAATAGAGTTATTCTCCTAATGCATCTTGTGCATTTGCTCAATGCCCTCTTGGCAGAGCCTTACAAAATTCTCAAAAATTCTAACTTCTCTATGCCTTCTATGCACCTTCTCAATGCCCTCTTGGAAAATCTTCTACAGAATCCCTCAATGATTATAGTTTGTCTTGTGCTCTCTTCTGCATAGTCTTACCTCCAAAGTATTCAACAACCTTGAGGATTCTCCTTGAGTCAGTGACTTCAGCTGGTGCACCCTCCTGGCACGTCTTTGTTTGAATCCGCAGAATTCAGAAGTGCACTCCTTACACAGGCTTACAAAACCTGCAGTATTCTGTCATGTGACCTCTTGCATGAAGCCTCAAAGAACCCAAACCTGGAATCAAAGAACTCACAGAAAATAATTTATATCTATCCCTGCAAATGTATACCTAACCTACATCTACAACATATCATCAATGCATAAAGACATTCATTCATGAACTCATAAACATGTAGACAACAACATGTAGGAAAAACTGCTTTGTTTCTATTAATCAAGAATGCTTGATTACAATGTGTTCGAGCTCGGACCGCAATAGAGTCTCGACTCTCTCCTCCCCTTCTAAACTAACTGCTAGATACAAAGAATATCTTTTTACAAAGAGGGGCTCCTCGAGCTCTTCCCTCCATCCTCACCAACTCTCATTAATTTACATTCAATTATATTGAATGGCTGTCTAGTCCGAATCAGATCTAGATCTCAGCCTTACAACCTATTTAAGGCAACCTTTACTAAAGCCTGCGCATATGCATGGATTTTTGGCTCTACCAGCCTTACAACATTTAATTACATTCTCAAAATTTGAAAATCGAGAAGGTTGCACCTCTCTCTCTCATCGAATGCACACTTTGATGTGATGGCTAGCTGGCATGTAGATGGCTTGGAGTGATGCTCCTGCATCATACTCCTCTGCTGTGAAAAATTCATGAGCTCCTGCTCATGAATTTCCTAGCATCGTTGTTGAAATCCACCTGGATCCCAAACAGTTCTTTGGAGTTGTCCATCTTCTCCATCTCTTCACTGCTGCTGCTGCATCTGCTGCCCTGCTACTATGGCAGGTTCTCCTCTGCTCAACTTCCCTTTGCTAACCACTTCTGCTGATCGGATCATCAGCCTTATGATCTCCTCAATTATCATGTCCAACTACTCTAGTGGCTGGCTCTACTTATGCAGTCTTTTCAACTGCACTTCCTCCTTATCGGTGGGTAGATCATCATGATCCCCCATGTTGTTTTCCTCTTCTATGGCACTAGCTAGCCACTCTGCTGCAGACTCCTCTTCTGCAGTTTCATCACTGAGTCTCTTATCAACTTCCTCTTCTGACAACTTGACTGTCAGTTCTCCTGCTGGCATATCTTCAGCTTCCTCTAGATTCTCCTCAGAATGGAATTCTCCTTCACCTGCCACTGCATGCCTCTACACCACAGTTATCATCTGTTCAACTCCCTGGCTGAAATTTCCAAGTGATTCCTCGGAATGCTCCTCTGCTAACATCTGCATGACTGTCTTCTCATGGTAGTCATCTACTGGCTCTGGATGGTTAAACCAATCCTCCATCATCTCCAACTCCTTCTCCCATGGAGTGAGCATCTTATCTGCATGCTCTTCTTCTTCCCTTGTTGTCAGCTTCAGTTCTGCAGCTGTCTCCCCTTCAGCTTCCTGGATGAAAATTTCGAGCCATTCTTCCAAATGCTCCTTTTCCTCTGCTTGGGAAACATATGATATTTGCTCCATCTCTTTCTCCATGATAGTCTCTGCTGGTTGTTTGTCTTCTGTTGCTGCCTCGACAACACACACACTGGCCTCAACTGGGTTATATGGCAGGAATACCTTTATCCATCCAATCATCAAAATGATCTTCTGATCTTCCTCTATCAACTCCTTTCGCTGATATGAACTCACCTTCGAGTTCATGAGACTTTTAGTTAGTCTCATATGCTCTCCCTTGCCCACCTGGCAACATGGGATTTTTGTGCTGCCCACATGGCAGTCTATGAGATCAATCGATCACATCTCCATCAACACTCCCTATTGACATGAACTCACTTTTGAGATCTGGAGACTTTCAGACAGTTTCACTTCTTTTCCCCTGCCCACCTGGCAATTTGGGATTTCCTCTCTGCCCTCCTGACAGTCTCTGAGGTCTTCCAACGATCTCATCGTTTCCCTCCTGGTAACCTGAATTTTCTGTTTTTCCCTCTGGGTAGTCTTTGAGATCATCCCGTGACCTCTTTTTATTGCCTTCCTGGAAAATTGAAAATTCCTCACTGCCTGCCTGGCAGTCTCTGAGATATTCCAGTGATCTCTTCTCCTCATCATCACTGAGATTTCTCCCAGCTTCTGGTTCACACACATGAACCATTTCTTATTCAACCCTGAGGTCTTCCACATACCTCAACCATTCCTTCAACAACTTCCACTGCCTTCGAGCCAATAACTCCTTGACTGGCCATTTCACTTTCATTTTCATGGGCCATTCATATGCCCATCGCGATTTTTCATCCTGCTGAATTCGAAATGCAAGCTCCTCCATCCTCACTCTTATCTCAATGAGTTATTTTTCCATCTCAACCTCGCTTTGCTGCTAGTGGTTCTTCTTTCCACCACGTCCATGGCCTTCAGTAGCCATCTTCATGTTCCTGTCTGCCCTCTTGACAAACTTATTGTTGTCACTCTACAACCGTGAGTGCTTCCATATTTCCCTATAGTCCACCTGACTGTCTTTTGACTAATGCACACCTGCAAAAACATCTACAGAGCTTCAACACTCTATCTCCTTCTCTTATGCCTCATTCTGCCTATAGTATACAGAAACAATCAAGCTTTGATACCACTTGACGTGTATCAGAGTATTTTCTTTATCTACTTTGCCTCCTTCTTCCTGTAGTATATATGCAGAGAATCAGACTCTGATACCACATTGATGCGTATCAAACTACTCCTTTTCCTCTAGCTCCTTCTGCCTGAAATATACAGATAAAATCAAGCTCTGATACCACACTTATTGCAGAACCCCCTGCCTCAGCAGGTTCTGCGTGACCTCCCGGTCTTAGGATCTTTCCTGAATTCTTCCTCAAGCCGAAGTGGATCCCTTGGGTCCCTATCATAATCCCAAGAATCTGATCCACAAGTCCTTCACGAAAACTCCACTGGCACAAGCAATGCACCAGGCATGAGTCTTCACCTCAACACGACCACCAGACATGACCGTGACCCTTTCCGAAAAGGGGTTTTAGGTTTCACGATTTCAAGAGTTCTGATGTCGAGTTTCTTGACCCTTCGATTCTCCGAAATGCCAAAATGTCGAAATTTTGGTCTATGCGATTACGTCCTCTGTGACCACAACCCTTCTCCACATCCATGTCGCGTTTCGTGACTTCGGGATTTCTAACACCAAGCGCCCCGACTCCTTGTCCTCGGAACTTCCAGAAAGCCGAACCCCAAACTGCCAAAATGTATGACCGTAGTCCCACTCCAACAATACGTCACTTTCAGGACTTTGGGGTTTCCAACGCCGAAGTGCTTGGTTTCTTGTCCTCGGGATGGCCAAAAAGATGAATCCCGAAATGATGAAATGGCTGACCCTATTCCGTAGACCAATGTTATTCGTCCATCTACTTTCGTGTTTTCATGTTTCGTGACTTCGCGATTTCGACTTCAACAAATCCTTTCCCCTTCAAAATTCTGGTATCTGAAATACCAAAGTACCGAACCCCGAAACGTCAGTCTTCCGCTCCAAACTGGGATCAACGGCTCATAGCCTCTCCTGATCCAACGACCTATGTCTTTTTGGGATTTCACAGGTCAAGAATTTCAAACTCTTACTCTTTGCATTCTCGATAACCGAAATGTAAAAATCCTCCTTTCGAGAATTTCCCTGAAACCTCAACCACTCTCCACGTATCCTCGTGTTGGACGGTCACAATCCTTTCCGGATTTCATGGGTCAAGAGTCTCGAATATTTCCCTTTGTATCTCCCGGTATCCGAAATGCCGAAATAGGCCTTTCGTTCTCCTCTTCACATACAAGGGTTAAACCTCATGCAACTTTTCTTGGATCCAATGGCTATCGGTCCATGCGCCCAGATCTGATGGCCCATATCTCTTTCTTCTGCGCACTCTCCTCTTGCTTGCCTGGACATAGATTCAATGGTCTAGATCTCATTCTCTTCAGCTGATCTAATGGCAGTTGTGCTCCCTCCTGAGCTTGTGCTTCTTCCTGAACTTGGAAGACTTCAAACACTTCAAAGGTCTCAGCCTTTTCTCCTGCTATGAAGCTTGTATCCTTGGCTCCCACCTGCGTTTTAAAGACGCTTTCCCGCTTGAGATTTTCAAACTCTTTCTCGCCAAAGGGTGTCTCGACTTCTGCAATTCCTTGCAGCTATGGCTCTGTGCACAAGGGCACTTTTCCTCCTGAGCTTAGTCCTCTCTGAAACCTTGAAAGGTTTCTCGACTTCTACACTCTTTGTAGAGTCTCTGCACACAAAGGTGCTATCTGTCCTGAGCTTCGGGACTTTAGAATAAGTCCTCTCGCTCCCACTCCTACTGCCTAATGAGCCTTCAGACGACTATCTGTCTGTCAACACTTTACTTTCTCCTTTTAATTTCTCTGACTCAAAGGTCTGGGAAGATTTCAGGGTAACTGAACTAACCTCATTTTGACATAATATTAATTCCATGAATTGTTTTTGGACCATTGTTAACTCAACCTCCTTTTCTGAAATGATTTTTGAAAAAACATTTATCATACTTCGTTGATTTAAAACACAACCCATAATTTGAAAAAAACGTACATGTGTTTGTATTAGTTGATCATTAACATGCAAAACTTGATGCTTAAATTGCTCAACACCAATCATTTCACTCTCTAAACTTTGAATTTGAGTTTGTAGTTGTGTGATTTGAGCATTCTTTCCATTTACAAAATAAGAGATAAATTGTTGAACTTGAGTAATCTTAGCTTTTAGTTGTTCTTGCAAGATTTTTATCTGTTCAAAGTGTGCTTGTTGTGCCTATGAAATTTTGAGTTCCGCCTACTTTTCAATGAGTGTTTCCTTCTATTTCAATTTTTCTTCAAGACAAATTATTTCATTATTTTTCTACTTAATGGGTTTCTTTAAATTATTTACTGACCAAATGTTGGTTAATGCAAAATCTCCCATGGAATCTTCTAATTCTCCTACAAATTGTTAATCATCTTATCCAAAACTATCCCAAATTATTCTTTGTATTGTTGGTGGTTCATTCACTTGATTATTTTTCTTCTTTTGAATCCTACCTTTTGTAATTTCTCTCTTCTTCTTACTAAAGAATAAGTTTGTAGGATGATCTTCCTCTTCCTCAATCAATGCCAAAGAATCAACATATAAAGGATTCAGGAATGAAACAACAAGAATACTGGCCACAAGTGTGATTGAGGCAACTGATGAAGAAACCAAATTGTCATGCTCTTGAGTTTGAGTATTTTTGTATGGAGTTTTTGGACCTTGACCATAGTTTTGAAGTGAAAATAATATCTCTATTGGTCATGTCAGAGTATGACTTGTAGAAATTTTCTCTTTGTGTTGTGACTATCTCAACTGAATATTTCCAGATAAAAGAAACTCAACATGTAACTTCATCTGATCTATCATCTAGATGATATTTTCTTTTAATATTTGTTCTGATAGTACTTCTAAAATCACCTCATAAATTTTCTGGTTTGGTTGGGATTCCATTTTTTGTTGGGAAGGGTTGAGAATTTGAGATATTTTTTCTATTGATTTTTCTATCTGAGATACTGTAAACTGTGTCTTTGGTTGATCCTAGGAGATTGTTCTGTGTACTCTTGTTGGAGGATCTATGGGAGACAACTCCTCCTTGCCTTCTAGAAATTTAAGAAACCAACAATTGCATGCTTAGGGAGGCCTTGAATTCTCTACAAAAATTATTGATAAGACATAACTCTATTGAAAATATTATCATGAGGATATTCTTCATGAATTTTACACAAACAAGAAGGAAATTTTCATCTAAAATTTTTAAAGGGTCATGCCTCTTAAGTTCAATACCAAACAAATTGATGTCTTCCAATGCCATGTATTCTATTTGGCATGGATTACACCAAAAAGAGTATATGGGCCTATATGCACAATAAATGTAAGACAAATTATCTTGGAGGAAGCATGTGATTCTTTAGTTATGAATGTACATGATGTTTGGTAGGATATTTATCTGCAAACAATTTTGTTAGGAATAAATTTAGGCAATGCACGAGGAGGAGCATTACACCCATAAACCCTAATATAGGAAAACATTTCTTCAATTTACCAATCACCAATTTGATCTAAGTTGTACATATCTTGATCTGTGATCCTAGGTGGTAGAAAAATGAAGAAATCATGGTGAAGAGGAATAATAACATGATGACATATTTCATAAAAATGCTCCTTGGTGTTTTCTTCACATATCTTAGAATGATAAATATGAATAGGTTTTGTAGAACTTGGAGTCCACTGCTAGCCCATTTGAGGAAAAGAAGTATGAAAGAAAATTGAATCCATTATATAAGATGACATATAAAATGGAGGGGATTGGCCTTTCGTTTTCATCTTAAGACTAATTTCAATGTGCCTATAGAGGTTATCAGATAGAATAGTACCCCAATTGAAGCCAGAACCACTAATTACTCTGTGCATAATTGGAACCCAGTCTAATTTGAAATGATTAGGGTTCTTTTCACCATATAATCTACACATTAGGGTGGTGACATATAATTTCCCTAGTTTGTAGGAAGAAGTTTCATATTTACCGAAGCTATCAATTTTAAACTTATTCTCATCATCCCACCAATATTTAATTAATTATGGGAATTGTAAACCATATTTCACACATTCCTCTTGATTTAACTTTTCCAAGAACTCACTCTTATAAATAATCTCAAGTTTGGGAAGTTTATACATTACTTGGATGTTTGCAGGCCTGAAGGATCCAATAACCACCTTCTGATTGTTGACAATAGTTCACGTATGGAGGCCTACATGTTCTAGAGCCCAACATATCATATCTGTGTATCCTGTCAACTTGGGTCTTGCTGTAAATTTGTGTAACCCAAACTTAGAAATATCATGAAAATTTATTTTTGGGGCATAGGTGTCATCATCACTCTCACTCTCTACTACTGCATCAGACTTCTCTTCCTCAAAAATCTTGAATATATCGTACTAAGTATTGGTATTGAAGTGCATTTTATAAGAAGTGTTTGAGAAGAGAGCAGAGTTGGGATTTTTAGATTCCCGGTCTTCCATCTGTTGAGTTGGATTATGCTTTTTTGCTTTTCTGGGTGCCATGAAAACTTCTTAGAAATATTTTCCAAGAATGGGGTCTATAAACAAAAGATAAAATCAATAGAAGTAATGAACTCATGCAGAGAAATAAGAAGAATTTACATCCAAATTTAAAACATATATGTTTCCAACCAATTACCATTATTTTGCGTGTTGATACCATTAATTGTGAAGCGTATGGTGGTAGGCCTTATTAACATTTAAAATATGGTGCTCATATGATTGACGACATAAAAATTTAAATTAATTAATCCTAGATTAATTCTTTAGTGTATCTAATTACTATCATAATTATTGAACATCGGGACTTCAGGGCATCGAGAATTGTATTTATCATCTGATGCCCGATATGACGTGGAAACCTATAATTAATCCTTTTTGTAATTCTCGTGTTAACCTTAATTACCATGTTAATATATAATTATCACTTAAATTATCGGATGTCGAGCATCGAAGAAATCGATGGGTATTATCTTCTAGATAAAGTTTGAGATGTGATATATGAGATGACGTGGAAACGATGACATAAGATAAGTTGGTGTGGAAATTATACACAAGTTCCATGTGTCATACATAAATTTTCAAACAACCAGTTTAACGGGGTTAAAAATCGATGGCACGTGTCATACACGTAGGATGGGTGCCACGTGTATGGGGTTAAAATCAATAACACATGTCATACATGTAGGATGGTTGCCATGTGTTGCAGAAGACATGTCTGCAAACAAAATCTTAAATCACTAGAAGCAATGAAATCATGCATAGCAATAAGAACATTGGACATCGAAATTTAAAACATATACATTTCCAACCAATTACCATTAATTTGCATGTTAATACCATTAATTGTGAAGCGTATGGTGGCAGGACTTATTAACTTTATTAATGACGTAAAACTTTAAATTAATTAATACTAGATTAAATGTTCATTATATCTAGTTACTATCGTGATTATTAGACATCGAGATCTTGGGGCATTGGGGAATTATGAACATAAGGTTTGTATTTTCCTGATATGACATGGCAACCCATAATTAATCTTAAGTCGAAAAGTTGGTTTTCTGGAGTGAGACTGCTATTCCAAATGTCATAGGTCCATCAACTTTGGTATTTAGGATTTCTTTATTAGATGAGAAACTAAGACTAGCCTACAAAGCCACAACAATGGGAAGTTTAGTGAAGCATTGCGATGCAGGTCAATAGAAAGGAAGTTAAGGATGATACTTTTGAACGACAAGAGATTGCATCCTATTTTAATCACTGCAACCTTCAAAAATTCCATTTGATGTTGGCTTTGCTGAATACCGTGGTTTTTTGTTACAAGGGAGGAAACTTCAGTACAACTGCTAACTTTGATTGATTACTGTTAGAAAATGAACCCCCTACAAACCATGCGACAAAGGCTTAACAATATTTGCAGAAAAATGCATAACATAGTTCAATGCTCTTTGTCGTACAACGTTTCACAAATGGAAACCCAACCAAGTTTATGTTAAGCTCCTTTTCAAACTATTTGGACAATAGATTTGTGAGGTGGCTTGGATGGTAAAAATGCTATTGGAGGGTGTAAAATAATACCTCTCAAGTGGTGATACAATGAATACCTCCTCTAGATCTAGAACCTGGAGTTGAATGCAAATCCAAGTAAACACCTCAATGTACTATTGTAATGTCTTCATAGGTTCTTGGATTTTGAAAGCAATAGATTTCTTAGATGTGAAGTTTATTATTTGTTGAATCTCTCTAAACTTATTTTCACTACCTCACCTTCCTTCTCTCACCCTCTACTTTTGCTTCCTTTTTTTGGGTTTTTAAAAAATAAAAAAAATAAAAAAAAATTAAATATATATATATATATATATATATGGAAAATATAGGTCATGACGTGTCAGAATCAACATCATTGGGTGTGTTTTAGTGGTATTATCACATCATTCACTAGAGGAAACATCATTGGGAGTGGTGTAGCGGTCTTATCACATCTTTCACCATTAAATTTTTGTTATGACGTTAATACCACAGACATGTGTGAAACCTGGATATTTGCGAGATAAAAAATGGAGAACACATCAGGTCCAATGTTTTTCTTTCAGAGGCTCGACCTAGGTCGCGGTTATGATTCAAGTGACTTCCCTTTTTCAGATCTAGCCCATCTCTGTGATCAATGTCTGCCAATCTCCAGGTACACAAAATTTATCTATGTGAAGGATATTGAAACTATGTACAAGAATCCCTTGGTCTTGGAAAGAAACAAATTTCTTAGATGTGAATTTTATTATTTTTTAATCTCTCTGAACTTATTTTTACTACCTCACCTTCCTTCTGTCACCCTCTGCTTCCATTTCCTTTTTCAGGGTTTTTCGTGTCTAGTTTCTTTAGAGATTTCTCTCTATCAAGATTCCCTTTCCCTCTCATGTATCCCTCTCCTTTCATCCCTCTTGAACCTTCCCCCTTCCCTGTTACCCTGAACCCTCTCTCATTGTTCCCTCATGACGTTGTCCTTGATTCCTTTCTCTTTGAACCTCTAGACTTCTCCTGGTTTATATTGACCCTTTTTCACAGTTCCTCTCTCTTCTGTGGCCTTCTTGGATTTATTTTGTGGACTCGTCAAAATCCAATATTACTCATCTCAGCAAATCCTTTTTTTGTTGATCCTTTAGTTAACTTTCTATGGTGTGATTTCATCATAGATATTAGTGATAATATAATAGTGAGATTGGATATTTGCATTACAATATATCCTTTCTGGGTCGAGGTCAAAGGATATTTGAAGAATTTTGAGGCAATATTAGAATGAATACATGCACAATATAATGAGAATGCAAGGAGAATAAGAAATATGGAAAATATACAGGCACAATACAATGAAAATGCAGGGAGAATAAGCAATATGGAAAATATTGTGTCACTCCCCCTTAACAAAACATAAAACATTATTCAAAAGAATAATCAATCAAGATAAATGGAAAACAAAATGCTAATATTGATCCACAAAACTAGGAAGCTTGAACATGAAGTACAACGTCTTCAGGAATGTGAAACTGAAAGACAAAGAATTCAGGAACTGGAATCAACAGTAACAACACTTATGCAAAAATTAAATATGGTGGGACATGAATGAAGCTATTTAAGAGACGGAGCATGTGAAGCACAAAAAGGAAATGGAGAAAAACCAATGGAAATAGAAGGCAATAAACCAGGAACAAATGTAAAACAAGATTGGTAGCTAGAAATTGTAGCTTAATGCAGTATTTTAAATGCATATTTTTATTAGGACAATATATGAGAATATATGGTAGTTTCATTGCCTAGAATTATAAGTCTATATTTTTTTTGTATATCAGTCAAAAAAAAAAGTTGTTCTCCGGTGCTCTCAAGACTTGTTTTGTAAATTTTGACAGTTGATTTTCCTATGGAGCAACCTTTTAATTCAAAGTCCTTATTCAATTCTTGTTAAAAAAAAAGGCATACCATTATGGGGGACAGACCACATCAAGACTGGAATCTTGGTAAGGATATTGCTTAAACCCAGAGATTTATTGTGGCCTCAAGTTGTCTTAGATTTGATATATAGTATTGCTAATGATAAATAGCAAACAAGATGCATTTTATGACTAGTTTTTGGGTTTCCAAGTTCTAGTATAATTTCTGCATTAGTACATTAATAAAAATTAAACAAAATGTACATTGACAAAGGGTAAAACCTAATATAGAAACAAAACCAACACAAAATAAAAGAAGATAAATTACTCTAATAGATTGAAACCAAGTTAACATCTAGAAAAAAAAAACAAAAAAAAATAATATAGAACTCAAAAATACCTATTTTAATAAAAAATTTAAATTTTTATTTAGAAATTTAACATGTGTTTCAATTGTAGTAGATTGACGGTCGAGAGTGCTCCCGAAGTGATATTCAGATTGGATGTCTCCTGTCCACTTCAGGTCTTCGGCATTTGGGACTTTGGGCGAGTGTTGTTGGTAAAACTCCCGAAGCAAAACTCCCGGAGTGATGTAACTTACTTGCGTCACTTGATGATGTGTCATGAGCTGAGTAGCTACCACATGTCACTCATATTCATGATTTTTACGTACCTGAAATGCCGATTCAACTTGACACTTTTCATTATCTTATTGTGCCATGTGTCCTTGCTGGCGTAGTCTTGCTGATGTGGATCTCCTTATGTGGCACATGTTCTTCTCCTAGATCTAACGGTTGTCCTAAATCCCGATGTATCTTAGATCGATGGCTGAGAGTGACTTTGGAGCTTCTTCCTTTAGGACTTCAGGACCTTTGACATTTCTTGGTGGTGAAACTCTCGGAGTGACGTAACTTGCTTATGTCACTTGTTGACATGGCATGAGCCAATTTCTTCTTGACACTTATCATCATCTAATTATGCCATGTGTATTCACTGATGTGGTATGCTGACATGGTCTATCACATATCCTTGGTGATGTGATATTCTGACGTGGTCTGCCATGTGTCCTTGCTAACATGGTATGATGACAAACAACCTTGATCCAACGGTCCTTGTATGTCCTCCAAATCTGGTGGTTCTTATTCATTTTGGATTTCCAGGCTTCAGGTGTTTCAAATCTCAAACTTTCTAAAGTGTAACCTCCTCGCATATTTATACCCGAAGTGAAATATGTTCATTCGATATGGATCTTGGATCAATGGCTCGATCTGTATACGGTGCTACTCTTATAGATTATCCTGTTGTTCCACTCAGAATGATCCAACGGCTGACAAAAATTCACATTTCAGGAAATTCAAATCTCAGAATTTCTAGAGTGTAACCTCCTCGCAACTTTAGACCTGAAGTGAATGTTGTTCGTTGATCAGGGTCTTAGATCGATGACTCAATATTTCTACGATGTAGTTTTGATAGCTTATCATGTCCTTCCACTCAAAAGTGATTCGGCGACTAACGTGAATTCGCATAATCAAATCTTCAATCGTTTTGCCACACTTATCCTATCCTTCCACTCAAAAGTGATCCAACAGTTGTGAAGATTCTTGAAGCAGATCAACGGTCGACGATGATTGTGTAACTACAACTTGTGGGTGATTTAACTCGACAACCAAACTCCACAATTTGAAGTTGTGCATTGTTTGTGAGTCAACCACAGTCGTCGATATTTGAAGCTATAAGATTTGATGGTTCTGACTAATTGAGGGATTGGAATTCGCATGATGTTTAATTCCCCTTTCAATATCCACAATATATCACTGTCGTAGATTTGGTGACTGCGCATCCGATGGTCACAATTTATTCTGAATTAAACCGGTCGTTTTTTCGATCAACCACAGTCGTAGATATTTGAATCTATGAGATTTGATGATCTAGACAGATTTTGGGATTGTAACTGGCAAGTAGCTTATTTCTTCTTTCACTCCCCACAATTCATCCTTGTCATTGATCTGTCTTGCAGATCCGACATTATTGATTTGATATGAGTTTTATCATGCCATCTCTTCTGATATTTTGATCTTCATTTGTTAACTCTCCTGAGATTTAATCTATGTTTGACAATAGTCATTATATGTTGTTTGACTGGTCATCCAACGTTTCTTCTGAAATTCATTGTGCCATCTCTTCTGAGCTTTGATCTTCTTTTGCTAACCCTCTTGAGATTTTATCATAGGAACATTGTTGATCTTATCACGATCAACAATAATCACGAATTGCTTCAGCCTATCTCTACATTTTCTAATGTACTACATTTTCCCTTCTGAGCTTTTGATCTTCATACTGTTCACTCCTCTTGTTCGCTCCTCCTTTTGAGCTTACGCTTTTGATCTCTGAATAATGTTTGACATCTTCTGCTAACTGATATACTTTTTGACATCAATGACAATATCATCTGTGGTAATTCATCATTAATAATAGATCATCACATTGACTATTGACATCAATGACAATATATCCAACAATCTCCCCCTTTGTCATTGAGGGAAGCCCACTAAATTCATATACAAAACTCTCCCTGTGATGATGCTTTCCTCTTATGAAGTTTTCCTTTTATGAAGTTTCTCTCCCCCTTTGACATCAATGGAAAAGGGTTTTTCCTCCTGTGGTAAAGCTCTGTATGTTACTGACTAGAATCTGAACTTGGGTAACTCTTCCTACAATTATGTTTTGCCTTCCATAACTAAATGACTCTCTCTGTCAATATTCTCTCTCTCTGCTTCTAACTACTCTCCCCCTTTGTTTCTGAAAAGGTAGCTCTTCCTGACAAGGTTTCTTCCCCTGTTAATTTACTAACGTCTTATCTCAGTTGATTGGGATTTTTGTGTTTCAAATGAGCAATCTTCTTGCTACCAATTTTTGTAGTGATCGAGTCTTTTCAAAACTTAATTTAATTGCTTTCTTATTTACTAACCAAAACTTTCCTTGAGTTTTTACTGACTTTTCTCCCCCTTTGTTTCTAAAAGGGTATCTTTTTCTGACAGGGTTTCTCCTCTTTTTATCTCTATAGGATGTCATGTACCTCATTTTGTACATCATGTCATGTACCTCATTTTGTACACTGCACAATTGTATATCATCTTATTCAAACAACTCTTGGATCTACCCATTGATTCTCATTGATATCTAACTAGATGTATCCATCTTTATCCAAGATGCTTCTTTACTGTACATTTCTCTAAAGTTGTCTGAGAAGGTTTATACTATACTTGTCACATGACTGACATTCTTTTTGCAACAATCAACTTCACTCTTGTTCACTTGTTCAGTATTTTCTATCCACATCTATGAGTGTCATGGTTTCTTAAACTTTGTTCTCTGATCACCCATTACTGCAACTTCATTTTTCTTCCATGTTCCATTTACTCCTTTTGTCGTATTGTATGACACATTTCTCATTGATTGTTTTCTTGAGTTCCCACAACTATAGGTTTTGTGGCCATATCCACCACAACTATAACATCTCATAGTGTAACAATATGCAACAATATGTCCAACATGATTGTAGTTCCAATATCTTATACTGTTGTTGAACCTACCAACTTGTTTTCTTCCATGATGCCTACAATCCAAGGCTTTATGACCATATTCATTACAAGAAAAACAATAACCGTTAAAAACACTCTCATACCTTCTTTGATTCATCCATGAAGGTGTCTCTCTTCTAAAATTGATTTGAGGTGTATGAGAATCTTCTGGATGTCTTCCTTGATCTAATCTTCTAAATTTTGTAGTGTTGATTTTATTTCTTGAACGTGAAGAACCTGATTCATACCTACTTTCACTTTTTGCAAATGAAGGATCTGTGTCAGACCTATCTTCATCCTTTGCAAATGAAGGACTTGTGTTAGACCTTTTTTCATCTTTTACAAATGAAGGACCTAGATCAGATTTCTTGGGAGTACTAATCTCTTCCTTGTTGTATCCAAGGTCAGATTTGTCATTTGGTGATCTCTAACTATCCAAGATCTCATCCAGGGTCATGAACCTATTCAAGAATTTGATTTGGGTGTTTGACTTCTCAACTTTCTTTCTAAGACTCACAACTTCTGCTTCCATCTCATGACATGATTCTTCCTTTTTGTCCAACTGGTTCCTTACTACCTCCTCCCTTCTTTTGGCTTCTTAAAGTTGGATTTTAATATTGACATAGCTTTCCCTTAGTTCTTTTAGATCTGCAAGGCTTTTGCTTGGTTCATCATCTTCCTTCTTGTCTTCTTTTTCTTGAGTGATTTCATTTTTCAGTTTCTCGATATCCTCTTCCTTTGCTTGAATGATTTAATTTTTTAGTCTCTCAATCTCCTCTTCCTTTGCTTTACTGATTTCATTTTTCATTCTCTCCTCTTCCTTTTCTTTTGTTAGATCAACAAATTTTGTTTTCAATCTTTTGATCTCTTCTTCTTTGTTTTCTAACTGAATCTTTTGCTCAGATATGATTTCTTCATTGTCTTTGAGCTTTTATTTTATTTCTAGGATATGCTTCTGATTGCTAAGATCATCATCTTCCTTATCCTTTTCTTTTACTTGAATAATTTCTTTCTTTAGCTTCTCGATCTCCTCTTCTTTCTCTTCTAACTGATTGTCCTGCTCATATATTGTCTTTTCATTGTCCTTGAGCATTTCCTTTATTTCCAAGACACACTTTTAACTCTTTTCAAGAAATTATTTAGTGTGGTAATGAAGATAGCTATAGTCTGATTCATTATGGTCATAGAGGTATTCACAGAGACTCCAATCAACCTTTTGTTTGGCCTTTGATAGTTCTTCTTCTACTTCATCCATGGGATAAATGCTAACAAAATATTATGTTATTGTATCTGAGTCTTCTTCTTTACTTGCAGGGGAGGATTCAATATCAATCTTCTTGCAATAAAAATATTATGGAGAGTCCTTACCTTTATTGATGGATGAGTCTTCATCTTCATCCTTGATAGGAATGTCTTTTGTGTCTTCACTTTTGATTTGATACATGTTTTCTAACTTCAGTCATAAGTCCTTGGCAGATGTGCATAGTCATATGCTTGCCTTGACTATATCTGATAATCCATTGAGAATAATCTTCAATGCTACTTCATTGTTCTTCCTTATTCTTATTTGGACTATAATCTTGGATAGATTCGTTGATGTAGTTAAATCCCAAGGCTTACTTACTACTGAATTCCAAACTTTAGATCCTTTTGACTTCAAATATTGTTTCATATTTTCTCTCCATGAGGAATAATCTGTTCCATCAAATAAGTGAACTTCAATTACGGAGAGATCCATATGTCCACCCATTTCTTTAGGATCTACCTTCCAGTGGTTAAACTGTGTTGAAGGAACCCACTCTGATACCAATTGTTGAACACACCACCCACACTAAGAGGCAGGGGGCATGAATTAGTGTGTGGACTTTTCTAACTTTTCTTCTTCTTACAAGTTAGCAGTTAAAATAGATTTGAACAAATTAAGAATAATCAAATCATAATCATAATGGACACAATAGATACAAGATGTTTGTATATAATTTATATGAATATATGTGAATATAATTATAATAATTTTCCCATCACCAACTATTTTGTTTCAGCACCAACTGAAGTAAGGAGCACCAACTCCTCAGAGAGCACCAACTCTCAAGCAAGACCTAGCTTGCTGATAGAACACAGTCTATCCAACTAGATTTCATTCAACTCTAGTAGTAGTGATCCATTATAGAATCAACTCTATCTCATGATCAGAGGTATACCATAAACGCTCATTGTCACATTTCATCTTCTCTCTGAAATTCACACCTTCTTTTCTTTATCTTTCCTCTGATATATTTTCCCTTCTTCACTTCTACATCTCTCTTATATTCGCACGGACCTCGGGTCCTGATCCACCTCATTCACTTCACAAGCCACTCTTCATCCACAAGCACCCATTCAAGTGAACCAATCATGGTTGTATTTATACTTGTTTATGCTCAAAACTTGTTTAAGTTATTGAGTTGACTTATGCAACAAGTTATAACTAACTTGTGCATTTACAATAAATTTTGGGACCACTAGAGATCATCAATCCAGATCTTCAATGTTACACTTGGCATCCCATTTCATTTCACAAATAGATCAAAGGCATGGATCGATATCCTTTGTCTCTATGATAACATAGATCAACGCTTCCTTCAAACCATGTTCATATGATCAATGGCATAGAACCATAGGCTTAACAATTTAAGCGATGCATTACATTCTACCCTTTCAAATATCTTTGCGATATGACCAACAACGGTGACCTCACGTGAGGTGAGATGAGTGCCTGAGCTCTTATCAATTCAACGACCATGATTCATTCTCCTGAAATGGACGAGTTTCATAACTTCGACTCTTCAACCTTCGGATCTTCGTGACTTCCGACCTTTCGAATCTCCCGAATACAATATCGATGAAAAAATCGGATGGTTCACATTTATATCTCTGAACCATATCAATAGTTATATTCAATCCTGACATCTACCATTCATTGCTTAATCTGATGGCCAAGACTTAATCAAGCAATGAGATGGATGGCCACCATTTACTCCGTGACTTTGTCTATTATTCTTACGATATCCTTCCACTGTATTTTGATCAACAGTTGAGAGTACACTTGACATCATATCGATGGTTGAGATCTCCTTTGGGTCTTTCGACTTCAGAGATTTCAAATCTCAACTCGTTCTTTCCTCCATATGTCAATACTCTAGCGCTGTCAATCCACTGACGTGTGTCCCTTTCGTATCAACAATCGATATCTCCTTCAGGTCTCCGGACTTCAGAGATTTCAAATCTCAACCCCTTCTTTCCTCCAGAGTGGTCACCTGCTAAGTCAGTCATAAGATGGTAGATACCGCTTGTTGTCGGTTAACGTTTCCACTTACACTATCCTTCTACCGTAGTATATCGATGGTCAAGAGTGCTCCCAAAGTGATCTTCAGATCAGACGTCTCGTGTCCACTTCGGGTCTTCGACATTCAGGACTTCAGGACTTTGGACGAGTGTTGTTGGTAAAACTCTCAAAGCAAAACTCTCGGAGTGACATAACTTACTTGTGTCAATTGATGAAATGTCACGAGATGAGTAGCTACCACGTGTCACTCAGATTCATGATTTGAACATACTTGAAATGTTGATTCAACTTGACACTTGTCATTATCTGATTGCGCCATGTGTCCTTGCTAACGTAGTCTTGCTGACGTGGATCTCCTCATGCGGCACATGCTATTCTCTTGGATCTAATGGTTTTCCTAAATTTGGATGTATCTTAGATCGACGACTCAGAGTGACTTCAGACCTTTTTCCTTTGGGACTTCGAGGATTTTGACATTTCTTGGTGGTGAAACTCCCGAAGTAATTCTCCCAGAGTGACGTAACTTTCTTACGCCACTTGTTGACATGGCGTGAGCTAGTTTATTCTTGTCACTTGTCATCATCTAATTATGCCAAGTGTATTTGCTAACGTGGTCTGCCACATATCCTTGCTGACGTGGTCTGCTGATGTGGTCTTCTGAACGTGGTCTGCCATGTGTCCTTACTGACGTGGTCTGTTGCGTGTTTTTGTTGATATGGTGTGCTGACCAATAGCCCTGATCCAACGATCCTCGTATGCTCTCCAAATCCTACGGGCCTTATTCATTTTGGATTTTCGGGATTCGGGTATTTCAAATCTCAAACTTTCTAGAGCGTAACCTCCTTGCATATTTATACCCGAAGTGAAAGATGTTAGTTTGATCTGGATCTTGGATCAATGGCTCGATCTATATACGGTGTTGATCTTATAGCTTATCCTATCCTTCCACTCAGAATGATCCAACGACTGAAGAAAATTCATATTTCAGAAATTTCAAATCTCAGACTTTCTGGAGCGTAACCTCCTCGCAAATTTAGACCCAAAGTGAATGTTTTTCATTGATCAGGGTCTTAGATCGATGACTCGATCTTTATGTGATGCAATTTTTCTAGCTTGTCATTTCCTTCCACTCGAAAGTGATCCGACGACTGAAGATAATTCACATAATCGAATTCTCAATCGTTTTTCCATGCGTATCCTGTCCTTCCACTCAAAAGTGATCCAGCGGTTGTGAAGATTCTTGAATCAGATCAACGGTCGATGATGATTGTGGAACTACAACTTGCGAGTGATTTAACTCGACACCCAAACTCCGCAATTTGAAGTTGTGCATTGTTGGTGAGTCAACCACAGTTGTCGATCTTTGAAGCTATAAGATCTGACGGTTCTGACTAATTGCAGGATTGGAATTCGCACGGTGTTTAATTCTCCTTTCAATCTCCACAATCTATCCCTACCGTAGATTTGGTGATTGCACATCCGATGGTCATGATTTAAGCTGAATTAATCTGGTCATTTGTTGGATCAACCATAGTCGTAGATCTTTGAAGCTATGATATTTGATGGTCTAGACAGATTGCAGGATTGTAACTAGTGAGTAGTTTAATTATTCTTTCACTCCCCGCAATTCATCCCTACTATTGATTTGGCTTGCAGATCCGACGGTCTTGATTTGATCTAATTTTTATCGCGCCATCTCTTATGAGATTTTGATCTTCATTTGTTAACTCTCCTGAGATTTAATATCTATTTGACAATAGTCATTATATGTTGTTTGACCGGTTGTCCAACGTTTCTTCTGAAATTCATTACTCCATCTCTTCTGAGCTTTGATCTTTTTTCACTAACACTCTTGAGATTTTATCATAGGAACATTGTTGATCCTATTGTGATCAACAATAATCACGAATTGCTTCAGCCTATCTCTGCATTTGCTAACATATTGAGTTTTCCCTTCTGAGCTTTTGATCTTCATACTATTTTCTCCTCCTTCTGATCTTACGCTTTCGATCTCTGCATATTGTTTGACATCTTCTGCTAACTGATATACTTGTTGACATCAATGACAATCTCATTTGTGGTAATTCATCATGAACAACAGATCATCACATCGACTGTTGACATCAATGACAATTTCATCTGTGGTAATTCATCATTAACAACAGATCATCACATCGACTATTGACATCAATGACAATATATCCAACAATTTTCACTCTCTAAATTGATTGAAATTATCAGTATGATGGACAGTTGAAAAATAAAAAACAACAATGAAAATATAAATAATGTATTTGAATTTAATAAATATTACTTATCATTTAATGGAAGAAGCAAACAAAACTATATCCTTGTGATGAAAATGTTTTAATAAATCTTAAAATAAAATTTCTCTTAAAATTTAAAGGCATAATAATAAAACATAGGTCATAGAAACACTTACAATGATCAATTGAAAGCTATGTTTAATGATTTTCCTTTGTTGATGCAACAATGGTTGTCATACGAAATGGTCACACTTATCACGCAGATATAAAGAAAGCAATTGATTATGAAAACTCAGAAGAACATACTACTCAGAAGTAGATAACCTAGATCATGAAAAGAAGAATCTTTTAATCTTTGTAAATGAAACTTTTCATTAATAATTGTTTCTTCTCGGGCCTTGTAGCAAGAAAAATTCCCTTTACATTCCAATTGAGTGCATACTTATAGTCATATCACTTGCAACAAAAATTGGTTATGCAAGCTACTTACAAGTCAACATAAATTACAAAAATAAAATATTTCTAGAAGAAAATCCCTAATTTTGTTGAAAGTTGTTTGCCAAGTCATTCTAACTAAATGAGTTGATCAAAATCTTGCTTTTCTATATCTTTAAAAGTCATCATTTTATTATAAGCAATATCCAATTCAATATATATTTCATATGTTAGGGTAATTACAAATAATTTTTTGAGTTTCCATAAAAGGAAGAAGTCTCCATCCAAAAGGTCAACAATTAATTAACCATTTAACATTCATGTAATTCCTTTGAATTTACTTGTATCCTCTCTAGCTTTTATCAAAGTTTGCAAGTAATTTTGAAGAGAAAAAAATTCCATTTTTATCCCTTAATTCTAGTAAACCCTTTTTCAACCATTTTCTTGTAAAGGCTATAAAACCATTCAACATTTCTTTGGAAAGGAATTAATTTGTTTTGAGCTTGCTGAATTAGGTTTCTTTCTGTAAAAACCTTTTCAATCTCCATGACCATGTTGGTCCGATTCTTAATTCCTTTTTTACTCAATTCCTCATTTGCTTTGGAATTAAGTAAATTAATAATTTGGGTAGTTGTCAGAGGTATATTTCCTAGCTCTTTGAAAGAAGATTCAACATATTTGTCCACCCTCCTTTCCAAACCAGATTCTTCATCCATTATTATGATATAATCCCAAATTTTAGTGATTTCCTCAACAATTTTGTCCCAAATCAAACGTATGGCTCCTATAAAATATAATTTCCCTCCTAATTTACTTTTCAACAACTCATAATCCTCTTGTATCTTATCCTTAGCTTGTATCTTATCCTTGTTTCAAAATATGAATTTGTTATTCATATAATTTGATATGTTCATTCATGTGAACTATTTGATTTAGAAGCTGATCTTTTTCCCATTGGATTGCTTGTATATATGGAGTTTGCACATGATCAAGATCAGTCAAATGTGGCTTCTCATTATTTAGTATAAGGATCTCATTGTCTTTTGAGGTCATTATCTATTGCATTGGCTTCTCATACCTAGTATCATCTCTTAGTATTAAGAGTTTCTTCATCAAATCACGAATCTGTATTTTCTTTGTCCTGGTAAGCACCTTTTCCTATCTCAGTTGTTCCTTCAATTGTTGGTTTATGTTTTGTAATTTCTCCATACCAAGATTCATTTGGATGAAATCTGTATTCATCATTTCTCTTTTTTTTTCTAAGAAAGTCCATGTTTTCAACTATATGAACTTGTTCAAGATCAACTAAAAGTTTGTTGGTCTATAATTGTCAACAATTCTAAGGTTTTGATCATTAGGTTCTAATTTTGACAAATTTAATATTCCTTTTTCAAAATATAGTGCAGACAATAATATAGATTTAGAATAATCTAGATCAAGCTCAGGAAACAAAATTTGCTTGATCTGTACATTTTTTTCCTTCATTTTCTCATATTCTGAAAATACATTTTTTGTCTTGATTTCTGAAGATTTTTCACCTTATTGATTCTGGATGTAATAAAATATAGCTGATTGAAGAAACTCGATTGTAAAATAAGGTTTATTTTGAGTCTCTTCCAATGTATCTTCTATAACTTCAATATCTTCTTTTAAAATTTCCTATGTGTTTCCTTCAATCCTTTGCTTCTTCCTGGAATGCTCATCTTCCGTCTCTAAGACAACTTGAAGCTCCTCTAGAAAATTATTTTAAATGATTTATCTTGCTGTTGGGGTGTATTAATTACCACTATATAAGAAACCTAAGATACATTCTATATTTTCCCCTGAAGAATCTTCTGAACATATTTCCAATTGTATAGGTTCATTATCTACTCTACTTGAGGTTTCCTATGGTGCTCATAGGAAGTTAATTCAAACTCTTTTATTTTGGATGACATGATTTTGTTAGGAAACAAATGCCAATATAGCATAGAAAACCTCAGAATAATTAATCGATGCCTTGAAAAAGAGAGAATTTCATATAATAAGCCTCTTCGAGGGGGAAACCTCCTTATACACCACATAGATTTACAAATAAAAGATGATTCCAAATGAAAAGGTCTCCTTGGTTGATCCAGATTATTTTCGGCACGAAATGAGAGCAGAGATATAATAAAGAAATGCACAGAGATATTGCAGATATTCAATAATATAACAGAATTGTATCAGAGGTGAAACCATAAACACAAAGATACAGTAATACATGATTTCTATTAATCAGAGAAATGTACAGAGACTGTAAAAATACAGAGTGAAAGACTTGCTAGAATGGTGGCAGCTTATCTCTGAGAAGAGATGTGACAGTTACTCGCATTCGCAAGAAGATGATTACAATGAGGATCTGAAGGCCCTTTTACAATAAACGGGAATGCCAAAAGTCCCAAACATCCAAAAACCTAACCCTGGGAGATGAAGCGCCAAAATTCATGTGGGCCCCGTTTGGGTAAGTGAGTACATCAACTTCTCGGGGTCGTAAATTTTGCATACAATCTTCGTTTTAGGCATGCGATAGCTCGTTGGAAAGGTATCGTCGAGGAGATTCATTTTGGGGGATCAATAATGCCTTTGGCTATCAATGAGGACCTAGATATCTCAAAACCTTCATTTGGGCCCTCAAAATGGCCCCAGAAGTTAAAACCTGCTAAAAATAGTAAATTGCCAAAATTGCCAGAAAGCCATTTTGAGCCATTTGGAAAAGGTGGGTGGCCACCGATATCCACCTGAATCAATCCTCCCTCCTTAGGAAGCAATGGTCTCCATTGCGTTGAGTTCCCGAGGGAGAGAGAAAAGCATTTGTTGAATCTGCATCTGGGTGAGCTGCTTGTCTTGCTGGAGATGCTGCACTGCTCAGTTTGTGGAAGTCTATCATGAACCCATTGAGGTTGAGGTTGTTCAACAAGTCGGGCTACATGAGAGGATGTTGTGCAGAAGGAATCTTTTCATTTTGCTGCAGCCTTGTCGACCTGCTTCTGTAGGATAGAAGGTGCTTGGGGCGAGGCTATAGTGGTTGCAGTGTCCTTCTGTTCTCCTTTTGAACAGATTGTGAAGAAGCTAAATTTTTCAGTATGAGATACTACTTTGCGACACTTTTTAGGTGGAACAATAGTGGGAACTACCTCTGGTATTCTGTAGAGATGACCCCCCAAAGTGACAATAACACTACGAGGTCGAGACTCATAAATAACATGGCGCTTCCACATATATGGCTGGCACAAGATAACATCACAGACATCCAGTGGGGAAACATCACATAATACCTCATCCTTGAAGGGTTGGATGCCATATGACAATCGACACTACTGGCTGACATGAAGATCTCGTCCTTGGCGAAGCTACCCGATGTTGTATGGCTGCGGGTGTGGTGTTGTTGACAATCCCAACTGTTTGACAACCTCTGCTGAGATGAGGTT
This sequence comes from Picea engelmannii, assembly GCA_009831015.1. Lineage (NCBI taxonomy): Eukaryota > Viridiplantae > Streptophyta > Pinopsida > Pinales > Pinaceae > Picea > Picea engelmannii. The sequence continues at coordinate 596,629 of ML777447.1, read as the reverse complement.
CTTTTGGCTTCCGCTATCAACAATAAAATCCAGTGGGGTCCCCTTCACCCACATCTATGAATGAAAAAGGTGCTCCCCCTCTTCAGGATCTGTTGGTTCTTCTGGTTGAATTGTTGCGGTTGCGACAATAGAAGTGGGGTCTGCGTCAATGATCTGTCTTTTACCATTATTTTCATAATCAGATTCTGAATCAAGATTTGGCTCCTTGTCTTTGATCTCGGCCACCAATGACTGTTTTGAGCGACATTCATTGGTGTTGTACCAAAGGCTTTTGTGGAACTCACACCATTTTCCGGTGTCCTTCTTTGTCTTCCCGTGACCCTTCTTTTCCTGTGCCTTGGACTGGTTTTCGGGAGACTGTTTGTTCGGGCCGTCTTTGTCATACTTTGGTTGTTGTGGATTTGCAGATCCAAATTCCCGTTTGTTCTGGTGCTTAAATTTCTGCTCAATTTTAACAACATATCAATAAGCAACACCGAGTGATGAGATGTCCAGAAAATCCATTTCAGTTTGGATGTATCTATGTAGAGCCCCACGGTATTTCAGAACCAAATGTCGCTCGGAGTCTTTGATACCCAGCTTGGTGCACAAGGTATGGAAGGTATTGGTGAACTCCGAAACTGCTTGGCCCCTTTCTTGTCACAGTGTGGTCCATCTCATGTACTGGTCCTCATAGTTGCCAACAGGGTAATACTGTTCTTTTACCGCATCCACAAAAAAATCCCAAGTGGGATTGGCCCCATATATTCCAGACTCCTCTGTGGAACTTTGCTCCCAGTAAGTTTCCCACCAATGTTTGACATGAGGGAGATCTTTAAGGAGTGCAAAGGTGATCTTTTCTTTGTCGGAAAAATTGTGAACAAAGAAATAACCTTCCAGCAGAGTTAACCATTTTTCCAGGGCTTCTGCATCTATCTGTCCTTCAAATACAGGAATATCAAAATTAACTTGTACCTTGAAAGGCGAAGTGCCTCCAAAGTGGTTGCTTGATGAAGATGCACCTGATGCTATCGACAGGCATTGAAGGATGTGAGAAAAATTCTCCATCATTTCATCCCTATGTCGCGTGAGAGCTTGCTCAAGCAACAGATTGATAGGATCGTCTGCTCCGTCGTTTTTATTTTCTTCCACCATTGAGGGTTTATTGGGTGTGCGAGAGCGATTGTATTCAAGAGAGACAAGCTCGAGACCCAACTTTCTATACTCGTACCTCGTCAGGGACATGCACTGAAAAAATGATCAAGAGTAGCCTGCTCTGATACCACTGATCCGGATTATTTTCGACACGAAATGAGAGCGGAGATATAATAAAGAAATGCACAGAGATATTGCAGATATTCAATAATATAATAGAATTGTATCAGAGGTGCAACCATAAACATAGATATATAGTAATACACGATTTCTATTAATCAGATAAATGTATAGAGACTGTAAAAATACAGAGTGAAAGACTCGCTAGAATGGTGGCAACTTATCTCTGAGAAGAGATGTGACGGTTACTCGCATTCGAAAGAAGATGATTACAATGAGGCTCTGAAGGACCTTTTACAATAAACGGGAATGCAAAAAGTCCCAAACATCCAAAAACCTAACCCTAGGAGATGAAGCGCCAAAAGTCATGTGGGCCCCGTTTGGGTGAGTGAGTACATCAACTTCCCGGGGTCGTAACTTTTGCATACGATCTCCGTTTTAGGCATGTGATATATCGTTGGAAAGGTATCGTCGAGGAGATTCATTTTGGAGGCTCAATAATGCCTTTGGATATCATTGAGAACCTATATCTCTAAAAACCTTCATTTGGGTCCTCAAAATGGCCCTGGAAGTTAAAACCTGCTAAAAATAGTAAATTGCCAAAATTGCCAGAAAGCCGTTTTGAGCCATTTGGAAAAGGTGGGTGGCCACTGATATCCACCTAGATCATCCACCATGATGACACTCTTTCCTTCAGGCTTTGGTAACCCTGTGATGAAATCCATGGAAACCTCCTCCCAACGCTGACTTGGGATGGCTAGTGGTTGTAAAATTCCTGGGGTCTTAATTGTTTCCACCTTATTTTGTTGGAAAACCAAATATTCTTCCACAAAGCTTTGAACATCAGTTTTAAGGCCATCCCAAAAAAATTCCTTCTTGACCCTATGGAAGGTTTTCAAAATTCCTGAGTTCCCTCCTATCGGAGAGGTGTGATATTACAATAGTACCTTTTGTTTGAGTTGGGAGTTCTTACATAAATATAAGCGATATTTGTACCATAGTGAATCATTTTTCCATGTAAATGTATCTGATGCATTGGAATCCTGCTGCAACCTTTGAATGAGAGCCCACACGTTTTCGTCATTCTTCCATTCATCCCTCACTTGTATTATCCAATTGGGTTGGATGATCGAGATAACAAAAAGAAGGCCTCAACATATTCATCCTTTATTGAGAGTGTATTTGCCACAACATTTTTCTTCCCGTTTTTTATAGATGATTTCAAAATCATAACCCAATATCTTGGTCACCCATTTTTGTTTCTCTTCTAAATATAGTCTTTGTTCCAAGAATTATTTAAGAATATCATGATCGTTTTTTACCTTGAAGTGCTTACCTATTAGGTCAGGGCACCATTTATTCAAGGAATGTAGTATTTCCATCATTCCTTCTCATAAATGGGTTTGTGTAAGTCCCTTCCCTTGAGTGGCTGACTTTCAAAAGAAAGGGGCCTTCCTTCTTGCATTAGAACAACACCAATGCCATTTCCCGAGGAATCACATTCCACAATAAAGGTTTTTGTGAAGTCTGGTGTGGTCAAGAAATGAGCTTTTCACATTGCCTCTTTAAGTTTTTCAAAAGCTTGAGTTTCCATTGGAGTCCATGAAAATGAATCCTTCTTATTTAATGTTGTTAAATTTGTTGCTATTCTTCCATAGTTCTGAACAAACTTGTGGTAGTAACATTTCAAACCCAAAAATCCTCTAAGATTCTTCAATGTTTTGGGAATCGCCCAGTCCATCATGGACTTAATCTTGTTAGGGTCTACCTTGACACCTTCATGAGATATAATATGAACCAAATACTCTACCTCCTTCAACCCAAAGAAACAATTGGATGGTTTGGAATACAATTGTTTCTCCTTTAGTAGTTGTAGCAACTTGTCAACATGTCGCACATGATCCTCCCAAGACTTGCTATATATTAGTATCTCATCAAAAAATACTAACACAAATGTTTGAAGGAAGGTATTGAAAATGGAATTCATCAACCCTTGGAATGTGGAAGGTGCATTTGTAAGGACTTCATGAGTTCAGAATGTTGTTTTTGGGATATATGCTTCCTTCATTCTAATCTGATGATACCCTGAACGAAGATCCAACTTTGTGAAATAGATTGCTCCATGTACTTCATCTAACAATTCACCAATGATGGGAATGAGAAACTTATCTTTAAGAGTGATCTTGTTGAGATCTCTATAATATGGAAACATACGCCATGAGACATCTTTATTGAGTACCATTACCATTGGTGCAGAGTAAGAACTTTGTCTAGGTCCAATAATGCCAACCTATAAAATTTCTTCAATCATATGCTCAATTTAACTCTTATGGGAATAAGGGTATCTGTAAGGCCATATGTTAGGATAAACACTCCCAGGAATTAGGTGAATAGAATGATCATGGTTTCGAGTGGGTGGAATAACTTTGGGAATATCTTCAATACTTTGGAATGCTTATCAGTTATCCCTTAGATATTTAGGGGGATAGATGGATTAGATGTTTGAACATCTAGTGAGCATAGTTGTGCAATTACACCCTGATGCCCCTTTTTCAATAATTTTTTTATGCCATTAGAGATTATCACCTTACTGGATTTCCATTTTGTTAGAACTCTGTAAATTTTGTCTGGTTGGATAGAAAAATGATAGAGGTAATTGTTTCAACTAGATTTAGAGCTAAGGCACTAGCCTGCTCAACTCAGAGAGGGCTCTCTTGTGTCACTAGATATATCTATAGAAATCGATGGCTAGATTTGGTTTGTTTGGGGGTTTTTATAAAGTTGTTGGAAAATAAGGGGAGGAACACTATGGGCTATGGAGTCAAAATTCTGAAAGTGAATGAAAACAATGCATTGACTGATAGAACTCAAAGGCTAAATGAGGTGATGAATTTGAGTTATTCTTAAATTTAAAAGAGTGTAGGAAGATAAAGAGAACAAATAACTGCATCAGAGCATTACTGAAATGAATTCTGAATAAGTTAAGAAGAAAATCACATAGTTTAAATTTCTTAAGCCAAGAGTGTCACAAGACAAATTCTGGGCCTTTAAACTCTCCAATTGAAATAGAAGAAAATGTAAATGAAATGACAGGTTACAAGAAATACATATGATAAAGGGAAACAAAGCTCATATCACCACCCATTAGAATCTTTTCATAGAGACTTCAAAATCTTCTGCATTTAGATTCAGAAAATTTACAAATAGAGTATGATACAACCAAAAATGCGCTCTTTCACTTCTGCCAACATTAATCAATTCAAGTCTCTTAGTACTTATACAATTTGATTAAAAAAAATCAAAACTAAAACGTTTCAACTTTTGTAATAGTTTCAACTGACAATTTCGGTATGCGAAACAATTTACAATAATTATCAAAAGAAAACATTTCAAAATCATGAACAATTTCTCTGACTGTCCGACTTCTTCTGCTCCATCTATCTCACTCTGATCTTTCTACAGATCTCCAAAACTGGTGATACCTGGAGATCATCTGTTGGTTCCAGGGACTTTTCACTTTGTCTTACCCAACCGCACAATTTCTTTCCATTGTGGATCAGAGGGGATTTCGTAATCCATCATCTCTTTAATCAGAATCTCCAAGTCAATGCACATAGCATAGGACATGGCTGGCATGCTCACCTTAACTATTTTAAACTTGTTTAAAATTTTGAAATCTATAGCCAAATGCTCCACCAGACTTGGACCTTTCAGAATTTCTTCCATATCCTCGAACTTAGAATGATCCATTCTTCATTGCATGAGGAGAGAGTGATACTCTTCTTGATTATATAACGAGCATTTACCATCCCAAAAGGATGGAAGGCCTTTGATGAACAAATCTTCAAAAGCATTTTTAAACTCCTGTATGATGTATTCCATTTGCACAGCTTTGTTCCAGACTGATCCGAGTAAGTTATTATTAGCAATAATCCTTCTGTATGAAATGATCAACGTGGTCCTATATTTCACACCAATGGTTTGAAGTTCAACAATTGGTATAGCATTCAGTAAATCAATAAAGTTTTGGGCCCACACTGAGGGCTTCTTTGCTAATATCTCATTTACAACAACACATTTGTTCTGAGCTGTGACAACCATGTTATCTTTGTCGTTGATAAAATTCAGATAAACCATGAATTTAGAAACTTCCACAACAATAGCGTCCCAAATTACATGTTTGGCTCCCTACAATAACATCTTTCCCTTTAACCTAGTTCTTAGCTTGTTCACTCTCTCCTGCAAATATTGATTTTCTCTGTGGAGTTGAGCTATCTTTTCATCCTTCACTTTCATCTCCTACTTCAGTGTTTCCATGTTCTCTTTGAGATTCTTGATCTCACTTGTTTTTAAGATTACCCCTGACATAGCTTGGACTAAGCCCTCAGTGCTTGATCCAGCCTCTGTATTTGCAGGTGTAATGATTGTCATGTCTGATGTTGTCGCTTGTCCCGGTGACCAATTCTCTTTCTCTTTCTCCAATTGTAGCAGTTTAGCCTTTTAATCAAGTGCCTCTTGTCTAAATATTTCTTTCTCCTATTCCAATGCAGCCAATTTTGTTGTCTGTGGATGATCTGTAGGTGACATATTCAACCTTTTCTTTAGAATTTGGATCATCTTGTCCATTTCATCCAAAGATGATTTCAACCCCTGGGGACCTTCAGACTCTAGTTTTTTCACCTGTGTCATCCAGGCTTTGCTGGACACTTTTTCCTGTTTCAATTGTCCATCTAGTTTTGACGCGTATGTTGTTAACCTTGAAACCTTTAGTTCCAAGATCAGATAATCAGAATATAACATGTCACTGACATTCCTATGAAACTTTACTTTGTCGGGGGCAACAATGTTTCCATAGTGCACTTTGATCTCAGAGACTTTATCATCATCAGCCACTGCAATGTTAAATGTATTTTTCTCCACATCCCTCACTGAGAGTAAGGAATCCTTTTGTTGAGAAGTTATTTCTACTTCAGGTAAAATATTTCTTATTTCATTATTCGCCATACTTCCTTTCATAACATACTGATTTATCAAATCTCCTTTGGACTGATACACTACCCTAGGTGTCTGGCCAAATATGTACTTCCTGCTGCTGAAGACCTTCATGCTGCTTTCGTTTTGTGGCCTGCTTTATGTATTGGTTTCTTCATTCTTGGTTGTAGCCTCTACCATTTCCATGCATGTTTTCCCTTTGGGCTCTTCTTCTTCCAGGTCAACTGCTTGAGATGATGATGTGATTTTCATCCTTTTGAGAGTATCTTGCTAGCTACTAGTATATAGTGCTTCTGAACTGCTCCTCTTATTGTAAACGCTCATTTTAGGAGCTTTGATAACCAACTTTGGGGAAGGTTTCCGTGTTGGTCTCGGCTGAGGAGTTGGTTCTTTTTGTCTCGTTTGATCTTGTTGTATGATGACCCCCATGTCTGCACAGGTATCTAGATTGGTCAACTTATCGAATCCTTCGACATGTTCATGTTCATAGGGACCTTGTCTACTACCCAATATCCTCTTTGATATGATCTGATGGGGATCATATATTCTCCCTTGCAACTATGTGAAACCAAATTTACTGATCTTGGATTCAATCTGGGGAAAACATGACTTACTCTTCGCCACAAAGGGACCCACCACAAAAGGAAATATTAGAAGCCTTGTGTGCTTTCAGAAAATGTTTATTCTCTAAGATAATTCTGTCTTATGAATTCCAAAGAAAATACCTTGGGCATCATAAAAACTGGTAAAAGATAAGGTCCTTCCTGGTATCCATATACCCAAATCACAATAGATTGTGTGAACAACACCCAATCTCCTACCATGCTCTCTGGATTTGGCTGTAGTGAGATTTTCATCTCTTCCAGAACTCTCGGTAGATCTGAACCAAAAATGAGACTGTGTACCCTGGAAATAATCTTGTTGATGAATATAAGTATGGTGATCCTTTTGCACTCAGTTGAAATGAAAGTTGTCTCAGGAAATTCGATTTTGTTGGATTCCAAAAACATCCTTAGCAAGTGTGTGTAGTATCTGAAGTGTCTCAATGAGCTAAATTTGACCAGCTATTGATGCATATTCTCTGAAATAAATTCATCAAAAATGACACAGATTGATTGACCAGACAGAAAACAAACCAATAGGAAACCTAACATGACCTCCACCACAAACTTGTCATTGTTTAACCCTAAAATTTGACTTAGCAGGGAACAAGCCCACTGGATTTCGACAATCATAACGCTTACACTGGCAGGTAACGACAAACTCTCTGAATGATGTTCAGGATTGACTATGGTCTACAAAAATAAAGTTTTAACTTCGGGTGGAAACTCTCTATAAATTGTGATCATTTTTTGTTCCTCGAAGGGCTCTGACACTATGGGGCAGGCATCTTGTACACTAAAAGCATGTCGGAGTGATGGGATGTCTACTTTACACAAAAAATTAGATCCTAATTTATTTAGAATGACTCTTTCTCACTGATAATATTTCTCTGCACACTAGCTTACAAATTCAGGGAAAGGAAAGACTATTTCTACGACATAAGGGAGGATGGAGGCTTGAGCCTCTTCGAGGAAAGGTATGCGCGTTCCAACATTGTCCAACAAATTCAATCTAGACACAAAAACAAGTGAGACTGTTATCTCTGTGTCAAAAACGTCAAAATCTCTTTTATTTAGGGCTTCCTCCCTGGAGGAGATCTCTCATTCATCTACGGATAAAATGACAGGACTGGAAGCCATGGTGAAGAATACCTGTCAAGTGGCGAAAAATGCGAGTCTGGTTCGGTTCTGAGCTTTGAAATTCGATTGGAAGCTTCACACCAAGTTTTCGAACATTCGAAGGCTTCAAATTGTCATAGAATAATGCCGAGGCATTCCTCCTTTTATAGGTATCTATTGGCATTGGGGGTTGGATAAAATGGTTTCAAGTGAGTCGCCTTTCACCCCGATGTGACTTTGAGGGTGCCATGCGTCCATTCTTTAAACCATGGTAGTTTCCCCAGCCTTTCCCTCTATCGATTAATCTTCGTGCTATTTCAATCGCCCATATAAACTTCAGCCGTTGATCTGGGCTATTCCAAGAGATATGGTCCACATTTTCTTGGCGGCTTTGGCATCAAGGGATTGAAGGAAGTGGTATTAGTCAGAGTGTTTTTTCCCACGATGTACCTCTACGGGTGCCACACATCTCGTAATGAAACTTCTACTGTTTTTCCCAGCCTACCCTCGATCTCTTAACCTTCACGTTAGTTAAATCTCCGATACGTGCCTCAGCCATTGATCTGGGTCGCTTTCAGGATCGACAGTCCACCACGTTTTTCTCTTTGCATCTCCGCTATTTTGTCTGTATGTCGCCAGATATAGCAGGGCCTTTTGATTTATCATATCTCTGTGGTGATATAATCTTTCACCGATATTTTTTAAGCTCAGATACCATCCAGAAAATATTATTGTGATAACATTGGCTCCAACTGGGGATGCTATCCTCCCTGCGAGGTAGCAAAAAACTATAGATTAACTGCCTACCCATTGGGATGTAATCTAATGTGTGTGATATGAATCCTTTTTCCTTTATTCAAAAACTCCAAACCTACTTATCACAGCTCATGGCCTTCACCTCGGGCTTCAACCATGTTGTTTTTATTTCGTCTTTCATACGTGAAGAAAAAATACAAAGCGACTATGTATAATGAATGGTGGGGTGATTATTTTTCAAACAACGTAATGCTTGAGGAACTTTCCATTCACAGGCCCTCCTCCGATGAGTTTTCCATCACTTTATTCCAACAAATAAGAATTTCTCCTGTGGTAAGATGTGATTTTGAACGGGCCCAACCACAGGTGATCAAATTTCCCATTCTTACCTTTATCTTCATTCCTGGCATCCCATCTCAGTACCCAATCTTCGAGTTGGAAGTCATCTTCTTTGGTACGTCTGTCAAAAGCTTCTTTGATATTGTCTTGACGTAACTGGGCATTATTGAAGGACCTCTCTTTGGTCTATTGTACGGTGATGAGTTCATCCTCCCTTCTTCGACCGACATTTGTTTCCACTTCTTTCTCCTCTAACAACTTCATCACCGACAGTCCCAATGTAGTAGGAAAAATAGATTTTGTACCATAAACGATATGGAAAGGAGATGTGGTAATAGATATCTTCAAGGATATCCTATCATCCCATAGTGCATGAATGAGATTTTTGTGCCATGCTTTTTATTCTCCTGCAACAATTTTTTGATGATCCTGACCAAGCTTTTGTTTCAAGACTCGGCTAGTCCATTTCCTTGCAGGTAGTATGATGTATAATGGCCAAGGGTAATGTTGTAATCATTGCAAAAATTTTCCAACTTTTTGGATTTGAAGGCCGCCACATTGTCTGTTATAATCTTGACCGGGCATCTGAATCTGGATAGTATATTGTCTTCTAGGATATTAATGATAACGTCATTCGTGGCTTGTCTGGTAGGAACAACCTCAATCCACTTAGTAAAATAATTTGCTGCAGTTAGGATCCACTTGTGTTGAGCCGAGGACTATTGATGTATTTCTCCTATAAAATATAGGCCCCATTGTCTGAAAGGAGCTTCTACTGAAATGGGTTTCAACGACAGAGACTACAATTTTCTTTTCCCATCAAAGATTTGACATTCGTGGCACTTTGATACTTCTTTGTAAACATTAGGGAAAATACTTGGCCAGTAAAAACCGGCTCTCAAAATTTTGTGCACAGTCGTCTTCCAATAATGGTGACCTCCACAGTCACCTTTATGGAACTCTCTGATGGTATTTTCTTCTTCTTCTTCTATCAAACAACTCAACAAAATCCCTCCCGAGTCTTTCTAGTACAATAATTCATTTACTATAAAAAAAATTGTGGCTTTCAGTTTTAGGAATCTGGCCTTTGTTTTACTATACTTAGTTGGAGCTTGTAGATTGTTTAACACAAACATAATATCTGCATGCCATGTAGAGTCAAGAAATTTCTGAGACACTCGTGGAGTCGCTTTTTCTTGATTTTTTGTATTCTTTGATATACCTTCAGTGAAATTTATTCCCAAGAGTTCATAGTTCATTTGCGCCATCAATCTAGAAATCCCTTGTCCTTTGATCAATTTCGTGGGTTTGATCTCTAGGTCATACTCCAACAGTACTGCAATCCATTTTCCTCTCTTTCCTTCAGGACCAGGTTGTGTCAAGATGTATTTTATTGAGCTTCTTGGGACATAAGCAATGGTATGTTAATGTAGAATATAAACCCTAAATTCCTTCAATTCTTTGACCAAATCATATGCCTGCTTCTCCATGATATCGTATTTCATAGGAGCATCTCTCAATATCTTACTGTAGTATGCTATGGGTTTCTCAAATTTCTGGTCATCCTTCTGAGGTAATACTCCTGCAATTGTATGCTCAGAAGTGAAAGAGAATAGCATAAAATCTTTCTCAAATTTTGGACTGGCTAGCACAGGAGCCTTTGTTAATGCTACTTTGATGTCTTCAAAGGATTTTCTAGCCTCAGGGACCGACTTGATTTCATTTCCCTTCTTTAACATGTTGGTGATATGTTTTATGATTTAAGCTAAATTAGGAATGAATCTCCTCAGAAAATTTACCTTGCCCAGGAAATATTGTACCTCCTTTTTGCTTCTGGGTATGCCAATATTCATGATGCCCTCCACTCTACTGGGGTCTACCTTTATCCCTTCCTTCGAAATAATATGACCTAAGATTTTTCCCTCTTCCATTGAAAAATTTGACTTTTTTAGATTCAAAGATATGCCAAACTTTTTGCACTTTTCGAGTGCCCTCCTGAGATGCTTGATGTGCTCTTCATTTGAGGCAGAATATACCGTAATGTCATCCAGATATATAACAATGAATTTATCCTTTTCATCTGCAAAATCTATATCCATGGCCCTTTGAAACGTTTCCCTTGCATTCATGAGTCCAAATGGAATTTTAGCATACATAAATGTTCCCCAAGGTGTGGTGAATGCTGCCTTTTCTTGATCATCAAGATGTACCATGATTTGATTGTATCCCGAGAAACCATCTAACGTCGACATCTTTTGGGAGCCTACCACCTTCTATAAAATGTGATCCATTTTAGGAAATGGGTAGTTGTCTTTAAGGGATACTTTATTTAGGTTCTTGAAGTTGACACACAACCTGATTTCTCCACTCTTTTTTCTAACTGGTACTAGATTGGCTACCCATTTGGAGAATCTCAGGGACACTATGATCTTTGCTTCAAACATTTTTTTCACCTCTTTCTTTATCAATGGTAACATCAGAGGATTTATTCTTCTTAATTTTTGTTTGAATGGCTTGTGGTCTTCTTTAATTGGGATAACATGTTGGATTATACTAGTATCATAGACTTTTAGATCATCGTAGCTCTAGCCAAAAACATCAGGGAATTCTTTCATTAATTTGACATACCTTTTTCTGATTTCAGGGTTGAGCTTCCTGGATAGTTTTATGATCTTTGGGTCTTCTGGAGTTTCGATATTGAAATCTTCTATGTCCCCTTCATTTACTGTGATCTTTGGGCTTCTGGCTACGTCATTGTTATCGAAAAGTTTCTCTAATGGCACCAAACCCTTGGGGATGATATTACTCTTTAGTTGCATGATATCTCTACCAACGATCTAATTGTTGAAATATCCTTCTTTCGTGAAATTGGTTGCATCTACCTCCTCATCACAATATTCATCGTCAATGTTCAAATTCTCGAACTTGTTCTCCATTTTTAGGAAGCTTTCTATCTGCTTGTCATTTTCGAAAACCTGTCAATGCTTCATATTGTCTGGTACTGCTGACCTATATTTTACTTCTACCTTGTATCTTTTCTCAGGGAAGATAGGGACTCTAAAAACTACTGCGAAAGTGGCCAAAGCCTCAACAATATAATTCTTCTCTCTTGGGATGGCCGATAGATTGCATTCTTCAAATTTCTCGAGGAGTTCCAGCACAAAATTCCTATAAGCCCTCAATCTGGGTTGTTTTGCTTGGTAGATGCCTTTGATTTTATTTATAATTAACTCAGAATCTCCATGTACACCAATTCTTTTGGCACCTAGTTCTTCTAAAACTTTCAATCCCAATATTAGCGCTTCATATTCGCCCATGTTATTAGTGCATTCAAAAACAAATTTGTAGGAACACAATTTTGAATCTCCTTCGGGATGGTTGATCCAGATGCCAACTCCAACTCCTTTTCTACAGGTGTTGGCCCTTGACCAAGTTCTGAGGAATACTTGGTCATATTTGACCATTTTCGGTACTCCGACATCCTGTCGGAGAAGGAGCGCATGGTGAAGAGGAGATCACAGGATCTGTGCCCCTTTTTTGGGCTTTTTGGGAATATTGTAATGGGAAAGGGATATCGGCCCTTATTTAGGCCTTTTGTATGTATAAATAGAAGGGTAGGATATGCGTATGAAAAAGGGGTGTGTGATGTAAAGTGAATGGCTTAGTGCATAAAGTAGATCTATGTGATCAAATGTCTATGTGACTATAATATCTCTATGCCTACTGTAAGTATTGTAAGTGTTGAGTGCACGGGTCAGGGGAGGACTTAGTTCTTGGATCTACCCAGGGAAAGAGGATCTAGTGAGATGTGTAAATCTCTTATCCTAGATGGGGTAGGATCTTGAAGGATTTGTGTTGTAACTTGGTTTACAGAAGATAATAACAGAAGAAGACATTGTGGACGTAGCCCCAGGGTGGGGGTGAACCACGGTAACTCTGTGTATTGTGCTGATGTGTTTGTCTCTCTCTTGCTAAGTGCTCTGATATGTTTATATAGATCTATTGATGCTTTATGCTTATGAGATATGAATGCATGCTAGATATGATACATAAGATGTTAAGTGCTTAATCTATTAAGTATAACCTATTTATCATTGCTAAGTGCTAGATCTGAGTAATTATTGCGGTGCTCTGTGATTTCTATGAAGTGTATTAATGAATGTATATTAAGGAATAATTGATGCTAAGTGTGTTGTAAGCAAGATAATCATAGATCTGTGTCCCAGCTAAGTTTGTAGACACCTGAGTCCTGCAACCACCCCTACCTCTACCTCGGGTGAGACTTCATCTACTTCGTAGGTGTTGCCGAAAGGGATGGTATTTAGGTTTTTGTTGGTGCGCTCTTGAGTGTTGAACCCTGGGTCTACCCCTGTGCCAACAAATGGTTCTGTTCCTAGGACCTAAAACTGTGATTGCTGGGAACTAAAGAAGAAAAATCTTTGTGCGAAATAAGCTCTGTGCGTAGATATGTTGCCCTAGTGCATAGTATTCTGTTTAACCTGTGAAGCTTTGTACCTAGAAAAAAAGGTCAGATCTGAAGAAAAAAAGGTCAGATCTGAAGGGAAAAGGTCAGATCTGAATAAAAGAGATTAGATCTAAAGGGAAAAGGTCAGATCTACAGGAAAATAAGTCATATCTGCAAAGAAAAAGGTCAAATCCACATAAAAGAGGTAAGATCTATAACCTCTATGCCCTGATAACGGTAATAATAGTCAAAAGTTTTTAGATTTGAAATCTTTATGCTCTATAGAAGTAAGATAAGTGAATTTTTTTTGTTTCTAAAGCATGGATCTAGGTATGTTTGATAGATTATGTCCTCTAGATGAAAGAAAGTTTGATATGAATAGATATGATAAACATAGCAATAGATATGTTATACCTATGCATCGAAAGATTGTTTGGACTAACAAGTGGATGCAGGATCCTAGAAAGATTTTTTTGTAGTCTAGTCACCATGATCCTGGTGCGCAGTACATAAGGAGTTGGGGAACATCTAAATGAAAGAGAGGATTAACCCTCTGTTATAGTTGTAGAAGATCGGGACATCTTGATAAGGAATTCCCTAGGAGAAGACCTAATTGCCTCTGTTGCAAGGCTATGGACCATGAAGTCTTGGTGATGCAGGAGCATCACCAACACATCAAGCGAGCCAGTGCGGAAGCGGAGGACAGTTGGACAAGCCAACACAAATTTTGAAAACACTTTGGAATTGTTGCGCAAATCTTAAATGAGCCATTAAGATGAGGCACACTTGTATATTGTAAATGGACCTTGAGCGAATAGCTATCGTCCTTAGTAGGTAGACGACATTTAAAATAGTTAATGTAAAGTAGATATAATTTAATTCTAGACTAGACAGTTGTAGAGCACAAGAGGGAAACGGGATATAGACACCCTCATTGTGCATTGTAACATTATTCAAAAGCATTTCGAGCAAGAAGAAGTAGAGAGCTGTGTAAAAACACCCATGTACAGACATTTGAATTAATAGAAAGCTTTGATTCAAATTCATGGTTTGTGTTGTTCTCTGTGTATTGGTGTTGAATGATAGGCTCATGAACGTTTGCTTCCTGTTATACATTTGCTTTTATATGATGTGTATGTGATTTCATGTATGAATTGAAGTCTGAGAGGGAGATGGAATGAGTTTCAATTGTTTCTCTATTTGAGCCAGAGAATTCCTGCAAGGAGTGCAGTTGAAGTGTCCGCAAGGAGTGCATTGACAGAGGGTTCATATAGAGATAGTTTTTGTTCTCATTCATCCAGAAGTGCAGTTGGGCACAGGAGTCGTGCAAGGAGTGCGTAGGTCGGGTAAAAGTCTCAGGGTTGTGAACCTGAGTGAAGCATTTGACAGACTGCTGCTGCAGGTGTTCGTAGAGTCAAGTGACTTCAACACTTTGATGTTGTTGAAGGTTTGCCGCAAGGAGTGCGTGCAAGAGTTTTCTTGAAGGAATTGAGGTTGTGGGGAAAATCTTAGGAGGGATAGGACCTTCGAATTTGTTGAAGGACAGTGTAGAAAAGTTGTTCCTTGAAGTTTGGCAAGAAGCGTCGCAAGTTTGCACGCAGGTGGATAAGTTCTGTGGAAGAACACTTAGTCATTTCGTGGATTGCATAAGGAAGAATGGACGGTTGATATCTTCCAGGGAAAATCAGCGAATCACCGTGAGCTGTTGGATCTCGCGGGGGTGTAGGGGGATACTGTATATAATCCCATAGTGTTTAAAGATCAGAAGGGGCAGAGCCATTGATCCAAGCAAGCTAGGGGCGTTGGATTATTCGCGAAATCGTCTATCGGGATTTTGTAAGAAAGGAATCGAAGATTTGGTAATGGGAGTCGCAAAATCGCGATACGCGATATCCCGATGGCTACAAGTATAGTGTGGGGCCACAGGAGTTGGTGGTGAACAAGTAGCACAATGTATCAGGGTTCGGGAAATGTAAAGTCCCGAAACATTGGACATCAGGATTCGCGATCCCATGAAGTCCGAAATCCCGACGAGGTGACGGGACCGTTGAAAAGTCAAAGCCTCAATCTCATCGGAGTTTCGGCATATCTAGACTCGGGAGTCGGAGAACCGAGTTGCTCGACACCACGAGTTTCGAGATCCCGATAGAGAAAGTCCCGACAAAGGAATGGAAGGGTCAGCGTTGACTCATATCGGGTCTCAGAGATTCGAGAGTCCTACGCTCGATCACTGACCTCGCAAGGTTGTGAAGTCCGTTTCCCCGATAAGTAAAGAGAGGGGGAGTCGCGCAAAGAGATCTGTGGGTGAAGATTTCCCGATAGGGAAATAGAAGGACCGATTAGTGTTCTTCGGGCCAAGGAAAGAGAAGATCCTGTGAGAAGGCATGCCCGCGGGTGCGACACTGTGTCAGTTTGGTATCAGAGCTTCAGATTCTTGTCTGTATATTTCAGGCGAGGAAGGCATAAGAGGTAAGGAGTACTCTGATACACAACATCAAGTGGTATCAGAGCTAAGACAGATTGTTCTTTGCTTTCTGTAGCAGAGAAGAGGAGAATTTTCCATGCCGCCAAGGAGAGATAGGCAGTCACCTGATCCAGAGGATAGGGAAGTGCAGAGAAGAAGAGGGAGGCAAATAATTTATCTACCCATAGAGAGACAGATGAGAGACCTCCGAGCGAGACTCGAGGACATGGAGACAACGCAAAGACGCACAGCTAGTGCAGGGGATCTGAGTGATTCCGATAGTGAAATAGAGGTTGAACGAGAGGAGGAAGTTACAGCCGGAGATGCATCAAATGAGAGTTTGATCAAATCTATTTCCAGGATGGGTGCAAGAGAGAAGATGGACATTCCAATTTATGAGGGAAACTTGGATGCAGAGGAGCTACTAGATTGGATTAGAGCTTTGGATACTTACTTCGACTACGAAGATGTCGAAGAGGACAAGAAAGTCAAGCATGTTATTACACGCTTAAAAGGACATGCAACATTGTGGTGGGATGAACTACAAGCTGATAGGCACTGCAAGGGAAAGCAGAAGATCAAGAGCTGGGACAGGATGATCGCGAAGATGAAGGCGAAATTCATCCCTAGGGATTATCAAATTACTCTGTTCAGGAGAATGAAGAACCTAAGACAGAAGCTGATGACAGTGAAAGAATACACTGAGGAATTCTATCGACTGAACATCAAGGCAGGTCATCGAGAGAGTGATGATGAAAAAGTTTCCAGATACATGAATGGCCTGAGATATGATATCCAGGATGAGATGAGCATGGTAACCATCCAAACGGTGGAAGATGCTTATCAGATGGCTCTGAAAGCTGAAGAGAAGCTGAGCCGAAAATAGAGTCAGAGGGGCCGAGGCAAAAGTCAGCCCAGAGGCGAAGCAGTTGCCCATGACAAATACCAGAAGCCCAAGGAGGAATGGAAGAAACCTCAGAATCGTGCAGAGAGAGGTGGAACCTCACAGCGGGGGCCATATGTTGAACAGAGAGGGAAGCATAATGAACAGAGAGGATATTATGATGACAACAACACTTTTCCTCATACTAGAGGCAGAAGAAGTGGAAGAGGTGGAGTAATCACATGCGGAAAGAATGGGCACAAGTCTTACAAGTGTCCAGAGAAAAAGAAGGACATTGGAGAAGCTCACATCACCGAAGCATAGAGGTGGGATGTTGAGGTCGAAGACACTGAAGGTGGAAGATCGCTCATGATGCGAAAAGTCCTTTTGACACCCGATAAGGAGGTAGAAAGTTCAGTCCAAAGGACCAGACTCTTTAGGACTACTTGCAATACCAAGGACAGGGTATGCAAGGTCATTGAAGACAGTGGTAGCACAGATAATCTCGTATCTACGGAGATGGTAGAGAAGCTGGAGCTAGAGATGACTGATCATCCAAGCCCATACAAAGTTTCATGGCTACAGAAAGGACACCAGGTAACTGTTACTAAACAATGCTTGGTTGAATTCAAGATAGGTGGATATAATGATAATATCTTATGTGATGTTATTCCCATGGATGTTTGTCATCTATTGTTGGGTAGACCATGGAAATATGACAAAAATGTGATTCATGATGGGAGAATGAACACATACACCCTAGAGAAAAATGGGAGGACACACATGATGCTTCCGATAAAGGATAAGGAGGTGAAGCCAGAAGTAAGCAACACAGTACTTCTCATGAGTGGAAAGGAACTTCTTACCGAGGTTAAGAAGAAGGAGGATCCACAATTCTTTGTGGTCAGGAAGCCGCGGATTGTTCTGACTAGTACAAGAGTGGATGATTTACTGGATGAAGTTCAGGAACTGCTGGAAGAGTTCGCTGACATTATAGTGGACGAACTACCTCGTTTGTTGCCACCGGTCAGGAGTGTGAGTCATCATATTGATCTCATACCAGGAGCTAGTTTTCCAAATAAAGTCGCGTACAGATTGACGCCGCAGGAGAATGAGGAGGTTAAAAGGCAAGTCTAGGAGTTGTTGGACAAAGGGTTAGTCAGGGAAAGATTGAGTCCGTGTGTTGTTCCAACAGTACTCAGTCCGAAGAAAGATGGAGGTTGGAGGATGTGTACCGACTCGAGGGTGATCAATAAGATAACCATCAGGTATAGGTTTCCATTGCCAAGAATGGATGATCTGATGGATTTCTTGAGCGGAGAAAGGTACTTTTCAAATATTGATTTGAAAAGCGGATATCACCAGATTCGCATGAGAGAAGGTGATCAATGGAAGACAGCATTCAAAACAATCGAGGGTTTGTATGAATGGCTTGTTATGTCGTTTGGCTTAACAAATGTGCCAAGTACCTTTATGAGGTTGATGAATGAAGTCCTGAGGGAGTTCATTGGGAAATTTGTCATCGTATACTTGGATGACATACTGGTTTATAGTAAATCAGTGGCAGAGCACTTGAAGCATTTGGCTACAGTGATGCAGAAACTACAGCAGGAGAAGTTGTTGATTAATATGAAGAAGTCCTCATTCATGCAGACAGAACTCATTTATTTCAGATTTGTTATTTCGGCAAATGAGTTGAGGATGGATCCGGATAAGGTGGAAGTGATCAAAACACCCATGTACAGACATTTGAATTAATAGAAAGCTTTGATTCAAATTCATGGTTTGTGTTGTTCTCTGTGTATTGGTGCTGAATGATAGGCTCATGAACGTTTKCTTCCTGTTATACATTTGCTTTTATATGCTGTGTATGTGATTTCATGTATGAATTGAAGTCTGAGAGGGAGATGGAATGAGTTTCAATTGTTTCTCTATTTGAGCCAGAGAATTCCTGCAAGGAGTGCAGTTGAAGTGTCTTCAAGGAGTGCGTTGACAGAGGGTTCAAATAGAGATAGTTTTTGTTCTCATTCATCCAGAAGTGCAGTTGGGCACAGGAGCCATGCAAGGAGTGCGCGGGTCGGGTAAAAGTCTCAGGGTTGCAAACCTGAGTGAAGCATTTGACAGACTGCGTCTGCAGGTGTACGCAGAGTCAAGTGACTTCAACACTTCGACGTTGTTGAAGGTTTGCCGCAAGGAGTGCGTGCAAGAGTTTTCTTGAAGGACTTGAGGTCGTGGGGAAAATCTCAGGAGGGATAGGACCTTCGAATTTGTTGAAGGACAGCGTAGAAAAGTTGTGCCTTGAAGGTTGTCAAGAAGCGTCACAAGTTTGCATGCAGGTGGATAAGTTCTGTGGAAGAACACTTAGTCATTTCGTGGATTGCATAAGGAAGAACGGACTGTCGATATCTTCCAGGGAAAATCAGTGAATCACCGTGAGTCGTTGGATCTCGCAAGGGTGAAGGGGGATACTGCAGATATTCCCATAGTGTTTAAATCTCAGAAGGGGCAGAGCCGTTGATCCAAACCAGCTAGGGGCGTTGGATTATTCGCGAAATCGCCTATCGGGATTTCGTAAGAAAGGAATCGAAGATTTGGTAACGGGAGTCGCGAAATCGCGATATGCGATATCCCGACGGCTACAAGTACAGTGTGGGGCCACGTGATTTGGTGGTGGACAGGTAGCACACTGTATCGGGGTTCGGGAAACGTTAAGTCCTGAAACATTGGACATCAAGATTTGCGATCCCGTGAAGTCCGAAATCCCGACAAGGTGACGAGACCGTTGAAAAGTCAAAGCCGCGAGATCATCAGAGTTTTGGCATATCGGGAGTCGGGAGTCGGAGAACCGAGTTGCTCGACACTGCGAGTGCCAAGATTCCGATAGAGAAAGTCCCGACAAAGGAACGGAAGGGTCAACGTTGACTCATATCGGGTCTCGGATATTCGAGAGTCCTACGCTCGATCACTGACCTCACAAGGTTGTGAAGTCTGATTCCTCGATAAGTAAAGAGAGGGGGAGTCACGCAAAGAGATCTGTGGGTGCAGATTTCCCGATAGGGAAATAGAAGGACCGGTTAGTGTTCTTTGGGCCGAGAAAAGATAAGATCTTGTGAGCAGGCGTGCCTGCGGGTGCGACACTGCGTCACTTGGATTGCCCTAAAATGATTGTTAGGCTTGAGAAGTTGAATATGGATCAAGTAAACGCTTAAGGAGATCAAGAGACCAAGATTATAGCAGAAACCCAGAAAGAATTAGAAAATATATTGTTACAGATGAAAGATACCTTGAATGACCACCGACATGTTAGGCTATCAGAGATATCCAAAGAAAAGGAGAAAATCAAAGCAAGAATAGGGGACTTTGACATTTACTGTACTCTTGATGAAGAAACACAAGTGAACATTATGCTAGAAAGAAATTGGGAAGCTATAGGAAATCTTGCCATGATCCCTTCCCTAGGAGGAACAAGTTTCTTCAAAGGAAAGCTAGTAAACCTATGTGGAAGGCTCGCCCGGATACTTATGACTGTCAATGGAACTTTGACAGAGGAAGACTTTGAGATCATTAAATTTGTTGAAGACAACACCCCATTTACCATTCTCATAGGAAAACATTGGATTAATAGAGAACAAGCCAGACAAAGAGAAGAAGAAAAAGTTTTGGAATAGAGGAATCAAGAGTTAAAAGACTTTATGACCAGAAGGATCACACACTTGATTGAATAACAAAAGAGAAGATCACAGATCTTTAATATTAGCAACTCTGATGTTGAAGCTAAGAGAACACTTGAGGATCTGTAGAAGATCGAGCTACCTATTTTTGATATAGAAGAAGTATTATCAAGGAACCTTAGGAAATATTTTCCACAACGCAAAGTAATTAAGACCACAGAAGATAAACAACAAAATGGTAAAAGAATTACTAAGACGAGGCTCACTGGGAAGAAGACTAGGAAGTTAAGAAAGAAAAGGCCTAATACTGTAATGTTACAAGAGATTCTAGAGGACACTTCACAGTAAGAAGAATTGCATAATTGGAGCTTCGTCGAGATATCAGGACAACGAGCTAGAAATTGACTATAGAGAAGCCTAGGACCAGGGGCATGAATCCCACTTTAGCTGGCTGCTAATATTGATCGCCTTTGTTGCATGGGAGATACTAGAAGGCACAACCTTCCCTGACCTCGACCCATTCGAACCATTAGCTGTGAAGTTCAGTACCTTATGGTACTCGACAGACATGAGCAAGTAGTGGCAATCAAATGCCATTTTTCACAGATACTATAACCAACTAAAAGAAACCATAAGGGGTGAACCTCGCATAACCCGAAACACTTTACAAAGGTTCTAGTATTTGATAATGTTCAGAGTGGACCGCCACTTTATATACCTAACTCCACGTGATGATGAACACCAAGAACAAATTCAATCCTATTATAAGTTGACCGAAGACGACCTAGAAGAAATCACTATGGAATGGTCGATGGACCTCCTTGTTCCAGTAGATCCAGCGGACGTTTCAGATATTGACAGACCAAAAGCTGCGTAGGACACACCTGGGCCTAGTAAGATGAAGAATACAAAGAAGAAAAAGGAAATAAAGAAGACTGAAGAGGTTCAGGATGTATATAGCTACTTTGTAAAGACAACTTCCATCACACCCAATCAAGAAGATAACAACGACGACCTAGAGGAAGTCGAACAACAACCAGAAGAATAAGTCGAAGTTCCAAATAAGAGAAGAGGGTTACCTTCGAAGTCTTCCTCTAAGAAGAAAGCAAAAGTGACTGTGACCAAGATGAAGACCACGCTCAACCCCGATGACTTCAACTTTCTCCTCACAACTTTGAATGAAGCCATAGAAGAAATTACAGAAAAGAAGGAGGCCAAGCAACAGATGATGTATGATAGAATTGAAGCCGAGCTCCAAGGAGTGCAGCGAGAACTTCAATCTAACTGCACAGTCTCCACTGCACCCATGCCAGAAGGAACAACAAAAGCAAGAGATGAATCAGTTCAACTTCGCAGGATTGTCGACATAGTCGAAGTATGCCTTCAGAAAGAAAAAGAAGTAACAATGCAGGACACCCAGGCCCTAAAGAAAGCACAGGAGGAAATCATATAGTAGTGTCGAGCTGCATAGAAAGAGAAGGAGGCCATCCAAGATAAATTTGATAGAGACAGAGAAAAAATCCAAAAGGAGAGGGAGTAGCTTCTCGCGAATCAAATCGGAATCACAGAAGCTTTCAATAGAGAATTTCTCTCTGTGACCGGCTTAGAACAAAAGGCTGAAGAACCCTTAGACCATCAAGTGATGAAGATTGTCGAAGTTATTCAATAACTGCAACAAATATTCGTGGACTTATAGCTTCAGATCATCCCAAGTACCTCACAAGAAGAGCGCGACCAGTGAGAAATAACTGCCGGGGGTCTAGTAGAAAGGATTAAAGAACTCACTGAAGAATGCAGACAACTAAGTACCAGAAGTGCGTAGATACATGAGAACCTGACTGAGTACCCAGAATTACATAAACTGGAGTTGAAGCTCCAGGAGGCAAAGCAGCATGTAGATAGACTTCAGATGTAGTTGAAGGCCCTATAAACTATAGATAAAATGAAGCGATCCCACGAGCAACGTGTCGCACAGCAGTAGATCCACATGATACAGAGCAACGTCATGGAAGTGACACACCAACTTCAACATTTGCAGGATAAGGCATGTTGACTATTTTTAGATATTGAGAAACAAGGGACAGAGCTACAACAGGTCATGGTTACAACAGAGTAGCGCCTAGAAGGACCAATCAATAATTCACTCATCCAGGAGTTCACTGAGCAGGAGGAAATCGCAAAGCAGTAGGTCAAAGCATCTCAAGCCAAGCTCGAGGCCTTCGAAGTGGAACTGGTCATACCTGAGTGACTTGGGATGAGTCACAGGTGAGTGTTGGGGGCTTGTTGGCCCTTGACCAAGTTTTGAGGAATACTTGGTCATATTTGACCATTTTTGGTACTCTGACATCCAGTCGGAGAAGGAGCGCATGGTGAAGAGGAGATCACGGGATCTCCACCCCTTTTTTGGGATTTTTGGGCTTTTGGGGAATATTGTAATGGGAAAGGAATATCTGCCCTTATTTAGGCCTTTTGTATGTATAAATAGAAGGGTAGGAGATGCGTATGAAAAAGGGGTGTGTGATGTAAAGTGAATGGCTTAGTGCATAAAGTAGATCTATGTGATCAAAGATATGTGTGACTATAAGAGCTATGTGCCTACTATAAGTATTCTAAATGCTGAGTGCACGGGTCAGGGGAGGACTTGGTGCTTGGATCTACCTGGGGAAAGGGGATCTAGTGAGCTGCGCAGATCTCTTGTCCTAGGCGGGGTAGGATATTGAAGGCTTTGTGATGTAACTTATTTTACAGAAGATAATAACAGAAGAAGACTTTGTGGACGTAGCCCCAGGGTGGGGGTGAACCACGGTAACTCTGTGTATTGTGTTGATGTGTTTGTCTCTCTCTTGTTAAGTGCTTTGATATGTTTAGATATATCTATTGATGATTTGTGCTTATGAGATATGAATGCATGCTAAATATGATACATAATATGCTAAGTTTTTAATCTATTAAGTATAACCTGTTTATCATTGCTAAGTGCTAGATCTGAGTAATTATTGTGGTGCTCTGTGATTTCTGCGAAGTGTATTAATGAATGTATGTTAAGGAATAACTGATGCTAAGTGTGTTGTAAGCAAGATAATCACAAATCTGTGTCCCAACTTAGGTTGCAGACACTTGAGTCCTGCAACCACCCCTGCCTCTACCTCGGGTGATACTTCATCTGCTTCGTAGGTGTTTCCGAAAGGGCTGGTAGTTAGGGTTTTGTTGGTGCGCTCTTGAGCATTGAACTCTAGGTTTTCCCCTATGCCAACAACATGCAACTCCATCGAAATTCATCTTCCATAACTGGTCTTCTACGTTATCTTGTGGCTCTGAAAGTTCTTCCATTCGCCCCTTAAGATCATCCTTGTCAGCCAAAATGACTTATGTTTCTTCTTCCTCGGAGCACAGCTCATTGAAGAAGATGGAAGATCCTAATTTAGTCTCCACTGAATATATAGGATGATTGATTGGCTGTGATTTATTGCTGACCATATATTTAAGAAAAACCTCCCTGTACAATCTTTTTCCTGACCAAAAACACGAATAGTAGCATAACACATGTCCATCTGGAGGGTTCCCTTTAATTTTTTAGCCCATGATCTGGACAACAACATACCAAATTTTGGAGGAATATCAACAACCACGACATCCTTCACCATTTTCTTTGCTAGAATTTGTGCCAAAGAAACGACCATGTATTTGATCATGCCAAGGCATTTTACCTTTCTTGAATCAAAGGAGAACAGATCTTTGTAAGGCCTCGTGACCTCGAGACCTAATTGGTCCATGACTACCTTTGGCATCAAGTTGTGTGAAGCTCTAGAATCCAGCATAACATTGTGTAGAATCATGTCATGGATTTTCAAACTGACATAAAAGGGAGGGACTTCTTCGTTTTCACCGCCTTATTCCACTCTTGGCCTGAATAGGATAGTTGGTTGATCATCTTGTATGTTTAGGGTATCAGAGGTCTGCCCCATTTTAAGCATCTTGATGATCAGATTTCTATATTTGTTGTTTCTACTCAGTTCATTAAATGGTACCAAATTTTTTATCTTAGCCATTTCACTCTTGAATTCAAAAGATGATGGGGTCTTTTCTACCTCTTTGGTGACCATTTCTCTTGTTGTAAATATTTTCTTCTGAGGTTCTTCTTTTTCCTTTCCCTTTTCCATGGTATCCTTTGCAATAACATCTTTCACAGTGGATTCCTTCAGCTGAATATTTTGCAGTAGAATCTTTCTTGGTCTGACTAGAAGAAGGCACGTTGTTCTGAGATTCTTTGGAGAGATTCCCCTTTGGAGGATTACCTTTGGGAGGATTTGGGGGTACTTTTTGATACCGGAGGTTATATTTCCTTTGGAATTGCATGATGGTTTTTTTTAGTCTGGTATCATAATCTTATTTATCCATTGATACCCTTTCCTCATCATCTTGCATAAATATTTCATTTGCGTCCATGAACTAGTCATGTTCTTCTTTGGTCAAAAATATCTTTGTTTGTTTATCATCACAACAATTCATGTTATATTTGAAATATCCATCATAACCTTCATCTACATAATTATTTTGGAAGGGAGGCTTGATTTGTTGTTCCCCTTGGTTTCCTTGATTTCCTTGATTTACCTGGTTTCCCTGATTCGCCTAGTTTCCCAAATTTGTTGGATCTGCTTGATTTGCTTGATTTCCCTGATTTCTTGACCTAATCTGTGGAATAGTCGGTCTTCTTGGATTTTTGGGTGGACCATCTGCCTAGTCTCTGGGGTTGGGCCTATTTCCTAGGGCCATTCTTTCCATCATCCGCTCCATGTTTCTCATCATTTCTTCGAATCTATCTTCTGATGTTTGAGATGTTGAAGGCTATGCTTTGTCTTGAGCTCTGTTTGTGTCTCTGCCAACATTAATTTTTATCTTCCCTGAAGCTATTAG
This sequence comes from Picea engelmannii, assembly GCA_009831015.1. Classification (NCBI taxonomy): domain Eukaryota; kingdom Viridiplantae; phylum Streptophyta; class Pinopsida; order Pinales; family Pinaceae; genus Picea; species Picea engelmannii. The sequence continues at coordinate 571,170 of ML777447.1, read as the reverse complement.
GTTCACTTATACTTATATAGCATCAATCATCATGTCATCCAAAGTGATGGACCTTCGTTCTCTTAACAATAAAGAAAAGTCACTTTCAAAAGAATCAACGTATTTGAGTTGAGCATCCTTGGGGGGGGGGTTTACTTTATTAGGGATGGCATTATACACCTTCATGAATCTAGATGAAAACTCTTGTACTGTCTCATCAGGTGATCTCTTCGTATTGTTATATTGGTTCAACAACTGAAGGGGATTTTTATTGTCCCCCCACTTCACAAGGAAGCTTGTCTGAAAGGCTTCAAAATTTAGAATACTTCCTGCCAGAAGGGCTCTGAACCACTTCCTCACGTATCCAATGAGAATTTGTGTAAAAAATCTCATCTTCACATCTTCGTAGTCTACTTCTTCCAAGTCTATGAAATCATTAAACCAGTCTAAATGTTTTTGAGCTAATATGTTACCTTCGACATCATATAGTTCAATCCTTAAATTGTAATCTTGAGGCAGGTCATGTAGTTGAGCGAGCAGTATGAGGGGCACAAATTTGGCTGCCATAGCTGCTATGAGGGGTCATAGTGGATGTTGGTTCCGAGAAGGGGTCACTACAGGATTAACAAATGCAGCTAAAACCATATCTTGAAATCTCTTCTCGTCGAAGATAGTCTCGCCTAGGAAAGATTCATACTTAGTTTTGAATAAGGATTGTTCAAATTTCACGTCAAACTCAAGGTCTTAGATGCTAGTCGCTCCATCTCTAGGCAAGGATAGATATCAGTCTGGACACAATAATAGGGTTACATGCCTTTTGTTTCGTCTACGAACAAGCTTTTCAGGGTCAGACATAGGGATTGCAACTTCTGGGTCTGGATTTCTCCTGGTGTGGACTTTCTTAAGAGCGATGAATTCTATCTCACAAGGTGTGGTGCAACTGGTCACTAAATAACAGATTTTCTAGGGTAAAAATTGTCTCATGCAATAAGGTATCTGATCCATTGTCACCCTCAGGGATCAAACCAAATCTTTAAGTCATTTTCCTAGGGAATATTTTTTTAATTTCGTCCCCGACAACGATGCCAGAATGTTAGCACTCTGTAAATTTTGTCTAGATGAATAGACAAACGATAGAGGCAACTGTTTCAAACATCTGTAGAGCTGAGGCACTAGCCTCCTCAAATCAGTGAGGGATCTCTCGTGTCACTGGATATATCTATGGAAATCGGTGGCTAGATTTGGTTTGTTTGGGGTTTTTTATAAAGATGCTGGCAAAGAAGGGGAGGAACACTATGGGCTATGGAGTCAAAATTATGAAAGTGAACGGAAACAATGCATTGACTGATAGAACTCTCTAGAGGACAAAGGCTAAATGAGGCGATGAATCTGAGTTATTCTTAAATTTAAAAGAGAGTAGGAAGATAAAGAGAACAAATAATTGCATCGGAGCATTACTGAAATGAATTCTGAATAAGTTAAGAAGACAATCACCTAGTTTAAATTGCTTAAGCCAATAGCATCACAAGACAAATTATGGGCTTTTAAACTCTCCAATTTAAACAAAAGAAAATGTAAATGAAATGACAGGTTACAGGAAATACATACGATGAAGGGAAACAAAGCTCATATCACCACACGTTAGAATATTTTCATAGAGACTTCAAAATCTTCTACATTTATATTCAATTCAGATTCAAAATTTTTACAAATAGAGTTTGATACAACCAAAAAGGTGCTCTTTCACTTCTGCCAACATTAATCAATTCAAGTCTCCTAGTACTTATACAATTTGATAAAAAACCATCGAAACTGAAACGTTTCAGCTTCTGTAACCATTTCAATTGACAGTTTCAATATGCAAAACGATTTACAATAATTATCAAAAGAAAACATTTCAAAATCATGAACAATTTCTCTGACTGTCCGACTTCTTCTGTGCCATATGTCTCTCTCTGATATTTCACCGGATCTGCAAAACTGGTGACAGCTGGAGATCATCTGTTGGTTCCGGGGACGTTGCACTTTGTCTTACCCAACCATACGATTTATTTCCATTGTGGATCAGGGGGGATTCTATAATCCATCATATCTTTAATCAGAATCTCTAATTCAATGCACATAGCATAGGACATGGTCGACATGCTAACCTTCACTGTTTTAAACTTGTTTAAAATTTTGAAATCGGTAGCCAAATGCTCCACCAGACTCAAACCTTTATGACTTTCTTCCATATCCTCAAACTTAGAATGATCCATTTTGCATTGCATGAGGAGAGAGTGATAGTCTTCTTCATTATATAATGAGCCTTTACCATCCCAAAATGATGGAAGGCCTTTGACGAACAAATCTTCAAAAGCGTTTTTAAAGTTCTGTATGCTATATTCCAATTGCACAACTTTGTTCCGGACTGATCCGAGTAAGTTATGCTTAGCAATGATCCTTCTGGCTGAAATGATCAACGTGGTCCTATCTTTCACACCAAAGGTTTGAATTTTAGCAGTTGGTATACAATTCATTAAATCAATAGAGTTTTGGGCCCACTCTGAGGGATTCTTTGCTAATATTTCATTTACAATAGCACATTTGTTCCGGGCTGTGACAACCATGTTATCTTTGTCGTTGATAAAATTCAGATAAACCCTGAATTTAGCAACATCCACAACATTAGCGTCCCAAATTACATGTTTGGCTCCCTGCAATAATGTCTTTCCCTTTAACCTGGTTCTTAGCTTGTTCACTCTCTCCTGCAAATCTTGATTTTCTCTGTGGAGTTGAGCTATCTTTTCATCCTTCACTTTCATCTCCTTCTTCATCTTTTCCATTTTCTCTTTGAGATTCTTGATCTCACCTGTTTTTAAGCTTACCTGGGACATAGCTTGGAATAACCCCTCAGTTCTTGATCTAGCTTCTGTATTTCCAGGTATAATGACTGCCATGTCTGATGTTGCCGCCTGTGCCAGTGACCAATGCTCTTTCTCTTTCTCCAATTGCAACAGTTTAGCCTTTTAATCGAGTGCCTCTTGTCTGAATATTTCTTTCTCCTGTTCCAATGCAGGCAATTCTGTTGTCTGTGGATGATCTGTAGGTGACATATTCATCCTTTTCTTTAGACTTTGTATCATCTTGTCCTTTTCATCCAAAGAAGTTTTCAACCCCTAGGGACCTTCAGACTCTAGTTTTTTCACCTATGTCATCTAGGCTTTGCTAGACACTTTTTCCTTTTTCAGTTGTCCATCTAGTTTTGATGCGTATGTTGTTAAACTTGCAACCTTTAGTGCCAAGCTTAGATAACCAGAATATAACATGTCACTGACATTCCTATGAAACTTCACATTATCGGGGGAAACAATGTTTTCATAGTGCACTTTGATCTCGGAGACTTTATTGTCATCATCCACTGCAATGTTAAATGTCTTTTTATCCACATCCCTGATTGAGAGTAAGGAAGCCTTGCATTGAGAATTTATTTCTACTTCAAGTAAAAGATCTCTTATTTCACTATTCTCCATACTTCCTTTCATAACATACTTATTTATCAAATCTCCTTTGGACTGATACACTGCCCTAGGTGTCTAGCCAAATATGTACTTCCTGCTATTGAAGACCTTCGTGCTGCTTTCATTTTGTGGCCTGCTTTCTGTATTGGTTTCTTCGTTCTTGGTTGTAGCCTCTACCATTTCCATGCATGTTTTCCCTTTGGGCTCTTCTTCTTCCAGGTCAACTACTTGAGATGATGATTTGATTTTGATCCTTTGGAGAGTATCTTGTTGGCTACTGGTATCTAGTGCTTCTGAAGTGCTCCTCTTATTGTAAATGCTCATTTTAGGAGCTTTGATAACCAACTTAGGGGAAGGTTTTTGCGTTGGGCTTGGATGAGGAGTTGGTTCTGTTTGTCTCATTTGATCTTGCTGTATGATGACCCCCATGTCTTCACAGGTCTCTAGATTGGTCAACTTATCAAATCCTTCGACATGTTCATGTTCATAGGGACCTTGTCTATTGGCCAATATCCTCTTTGATATGATCTGATGGGGATCATATCTTCTCCCTTGCAACTGTGTGAAACCAAATTTTCTGAGCTTGGATTTAATTTGGGGCAAACAAGACTTACTCTTCACCACAAAGGGACCCACCACGAAAGGAAATTTCAAATTAGAAGCCTTGTGTGCTTTTAGAAAATGTTCATTCTATGAGATAATTATTTGTCTTATGAATTCAAAAGTGAAGACCATGGGTGTCTGAAAAACTGGTAAAATATAAGGTCCTTCCTGGTATATACCCAAATCATAGTAGATTGTGTGAACAACACCCAATATCCTACCATTCTCTCTGGATTTGGCTGTAGTGATATTTTCATCTCTTCCAGAACTCTTGATAGATCTGAACCAAAAATGAGACTGTGTACCCTGGACATAATCTTGTTGATGAATATGAGCATGGTGATCCTTTTGCACTCGGTTGAAATGAATTTCGTCTCAGGAAAGTCGGTTTTGTTGGATTCTAGAAACATCTTCAACAAGTGTGTGTAGTATATGAAGTGTCTCAACGAGATAAAGTTGACCAGATGTTGATGCATATCCTCTACAGTAAATTCGTCAAAAATGAAACAGATTGACTGACCAGATAGAAAACAAACCAACAAGAAACCTAACATGACCTCCACCACAAACTTGTCATTGTCTAACCCTAAAATTTGACTTAGCAGGGAACAAGCCCACTGGACTTCAACAATCATAACGCTTACACTGGCAGGTAATGATAGACTCTTTGAATGATGTTCAGGCTTGACTATGGTCTACAGAAATAAGGTTTTAATTTTAGGCAGACACTCTCTATAAATTGTGATCATTTTATGTTCCTCGAAGGACTCTGACACTGTGGGGGAGGCATCTGGTACACTAAAATTATGCCAGAGTGATGGACTGTCTACTTTACACAAAACTTCATATCCTAATTTATTTAAAATGACTCTTTCTCCCTGAGAATATCACTCTGCACACCATCTTACAAATTCTGGGAAAGGAAAGACCCTTTCTACGACTTAAAAGAGGATGGAGGTTTGAGCTGCTTCGAGGAAAGGTATGCGCATTCCAACATTGTCCAACAAATTTGATCTAGACACGGAAAATGTGAGACTATTATCTATGTGTCAAAAACGTCAAAATATCTGTCAATTAGGGCTTCCTCCCTGCAAGAGATATCTTTTTCATTTACGAATAAAATGACAGGATTAGCAACCATGGTGAAGAATACTTGTCAAGCAGAAAAAAACGTGAGTCTGGTTCGGTTCTGATCTTTGAAATTCGATCGGAAGCTTCACGCCAAGTTTTCGAATGTTCGAAGGCTTCGAATTGTCATAGAATAATGTCGGGGATTCCTCCTTTTATAGGTATCTATTGGCATTGGGGGTTGGAGAAAATGGTTTCAAGTGAACCACTTTTCGCCTCGACGTGCCTCTGAGGGCGCCATATGTCCATGATTTAAACCATGGTAGTTTTCCTCGGCCCGCCCTCTATCGATTAATATTTGTGTTGTTTCAATCGCCGATATAATATTCATCCATTGATCCAGGATACTTTAGGATCTACGGTCCATATTTTCCTAGCGGCTTTGGCATCGGGGGATTGAAGGAAGTGGTATTAGTCATGCTGCTTTTTCCCCTGATGTACCTCTATGGGCACCACGCATCCCGTAATGAAACCGCTACTATTTTCCCCAGCCTACCCTCAATCGCTTAACCTTCGCATTAGTTAAATCTCTGATACACAACTCAGCCGTTGATCCGGGCCACTTTCAGGATTGACGGTCTGTCGCTTTTTTCTCTTTGCATATCTACTATTTTCTCTGTATGTCGCCAGATATAGCAGGGCCTTCTGATCTATCATATCTCTGTGGTGATATAATCTTTCACTAATCTTTTTTAAGATCGGATACCATCCAGAAAATATTATGGTGATAACACCTTTCATACCCCTTAACTCAATTTCATTTCCTTCCAATGAAAATTTCATGAAAAGTTCTTGAAAATTAAAATCCATTGTTCCTAATGATTGTAACCATTGGATTACTAGTACAACATCAACACCACCCATGGGTATAGAAATCATTGGACTATTCATTACATATTCCCCCATAGTAATATTGATCTTATTTCATTTTTTTGAGAAATTGATAGTTACTCCATCTGCAATCATTACTTAAAACTCTGGTGCTGAATATACAAAGAAATTGAGATCTTTGGCTAATTTATAGTGAATTAAATTATGAGTACTACCATAATCAATTAATACTATTACCTTTTTCTTTTTGATATATCCTTCGATCTTGAGGGTTTGAGGAGTGCTAATTCCATCCAATGCATTACATGATATCGTGGGAGTCAACTCTTCAAAAGAAATTGCTTCTATGTTTTGATATTGAGATGGTTATTCTTCTTCTTCTTCTTCCTCTTCACAATCTATGTAGAATAATTACTTCTCACCACACTTGTGTCCCTTACTGCACTTGTTGTCACAATTAAAGCATAAACCTTTTGATTTTCTTTCCTCCAATTTTTGAGGTGTCAACCTTGTAGGTTGAGGCGTTTTAGAAGATGGAACGTTATTCTCTCGATAGATGTTAGGAGTGGTCCTTCTAGTAGCCATAGCCATATTTTTACTTTCAACATTTCTTGCCACCTTGAATGCATTCTCCAATGATTTGGGTTCCCAAAGGCGAACCTCATGTTGAATGGTATCCTTTAAAGTTCCTATGAATACACCAATCAGGTGCTCATCTGGAATATTTGTTACCTTTATATTCAATCTTTGGAAGTTCTCAATGTGCTTTGGAACTAAACCCTTTTGCTTGATATTTATCAATTGGATAAAGAAGGTATTTCTCTTTGTATCCTCATAGTGTGATATCATTTCTTCTATGAACATTGTCCATGTGACGAGTGATTTGAGAGAACAAAGTCATAGATACCACACAAATTGATTGGGTTCTAAATATAAAGAAGCAATTCGTACCTTTTGTGTATGTGGCACATCATGTAGATCAAATAATTTCTCCATCTGAAGTATTCATGTGATTGGATCCTTTCCATCAAACTTCCTCATATCGATCTTAGGAAAGTGGTTGGTATTCAACCCAAAGTTGGAGTTTCTCCATTCTTGATTCATATTCCTTTTGTCCTCATCATTAATTTCATGGGATACATTTTCACTTTCAGGTGTCCTCTCTATTAGAAAATTTTTCAATCCTTCCACGATCTCCCTTTTTTAACCCTCCATCTTAGTATCCATTATTTCTTCCAACTTAGCTTCAGTTGAATCCATCATCCCTTGTAGTTCATCTTTTGTTATTGTCTTGTTTTGTAAATCATTTATGTCTCTGCGCATTTCTTCACGTTCATAAAGAGTCCAAGTAGGATTGTATCGAGGCTTAATTGGTGTAGAAGTTCCCTTTTTTGGTGGCATGTTAGCCAAGTATCACTTTTAAACCTTGATTTTGAGGTGGTTATGCTAGACAATATTTATTCTATTGTATCTACAAAATTTTGGCCCTTTTGAGTCTAAAAATTTGTTTTTGTAGCTCTTTGATACGTCTTCTCTACAATTCCACAAGTATGATCAAAATTGGATATGCCAAGTGGAAGTTATGGTAACTTCCCCACACCTTTTTGAATTTTGTCCCTTCCAAAAGAGCGTACTTGTAAAGCATTCCAAGATCACAATATATGATATTTGTTTCTGAAACTTGTACCAGAAATACTTCAGCCTTTCCACTTTCCAATGAAATTGGTCTCATTTAATTTGGATACTCATTGAATAAGATATCATTGTTTTACTTGGAAGACCTATTTGAGACTAGTTAATAAGACTAGTCAGATACCCTATCTTGCACAGGGTGTATCTAAAACAATAGGATGAAAAAGAAGATGAAATTTTTATCAAAGATACCTTGATAAATTCTATGAATAAACTTTGTATTTCAAGATCTGAAATTTTACAGAAATATTTTTATAGAGAAAATTACGAGATGACTAAATTCAGGATGATTCCAAAACCCTATCTTACACAGGCTATATATCTAAAATTATAAGGCCTTAGGAGCGTAAATTTTAAACCCACATACCTTGATCCGTCTTATAAATACACTCCAAGGGAATCCTTCTCAAACACTGTAGAAAAAAAATTATAGACAAAATCCCAAGGTGTCTCATATGTAGCAGCGAAACCCCAAGACCTTGATCTCTGATACCAAATGTTAGGAACCAAATACCAAGATAGCATAGAAAAACCTCAGAATAAGTAACCAATGCCTTGAAAAAGATATAATTTCATATAATAAGCCTCTTCGAGGGGGAAACCTCCTTATACACCACATAGATTTCCAAATACAAGATGATTTTGTTGGAGAAATTTCTATTTTCGACACACTAGTTCAGTGGGAGTTAACTGACTAGCTCTATTTAGACTTTCTATTTTTACCATCACTATTATGCATGCATGCATTCCTAAGGAAAGATAACTTCTTGATTGCTTTTCTTAATTATGGAATGCTTTTCCCTATATATGAGTGTGTTCCACTCATTCATTGTATCATATTGATCATGATCTATGTATCAATCATCTGCTCATTGGAGTAGTGGAATATATTTTCTCATTCTTCCATATTGAATCTCTCTTCCTTTCTTGATAAGATTTGTTTGTACTTTCTTTAGCTAGATCTCCTATACAGGTTTCCATGAAACACTGACATATTCCAAATGAAAAGGTCTCCTTGGTATATATAGGAGACTAGGAGGTACAATTACAACTAATTGACTCAATACGACATAAATAAAATAACATTACTAATGTAATATTCTCTAATTAAGGGGTAATGTGCCACTATTTAGGGCTTAATAGATTCCAAAAGGATCAGACTTCCATGTTTCTCCTTGATCAAGATTCAATCCTTGCAACAATTATTATGCAACCTGCAAATATTTTCTATTGTTTAGACTAAAATGTCCCTCTTTTCTTTTCAACTTGAAATTAGTCATCTTTTTATTTGAAACAAAATGAATATCATATGAATTAAGACTTTACATTGTGAATTCTAAGGAAAAAATCCTTAGGGTATAGAATTCGGGAAATATGAAAGGTTTAATTTATGCTCCATATATCCTTATTTCAATACATTTCTTGAATAAATACCAGTCTCCTAGTTTAGTTTTTGTAGAGTCATGCAAAAGTGTCTTTACTTCGGGAAAGATTCTAGGAGGAATTTCTACATGAAACAAGGTATATGATATGGCCATAAATGTATTGACAAATTCTAAAAATCCAACATTTTGTGGCTTGTTTTTTATTATTGGTTGTCAATGAATGACTAACACGTGATTTACAACATTATCTTCAATTTTTATGTTCAAATTTGAAAAGTTGTTTTCTTTGAAAACAAAAGCAATTATACTAGATAATATTGATATCTACATGATCTACTCAATGTAAATTCGGTGAGTTGATAGTGCAGAGAATTAGTTATATACTATGCAAAATGGAATCTATCAATTGGTTGGATTTTCAAAGGGAAAATAGACTTAAATAGACCTAATATAGTGTTATCCACAATCCTATCATTGTAATATCCCAAAACAACACAAGCCATG
>ML777447.1:534185-545177 GCA_009831015.1 Picea engelmannii | reverse complement strand
TGTTCCAGCATCTGTGTTCCAGCATTCGTGTTCCAGCATTCGTGTCATTCGTGTTCCAGCATCTGTGTTCCAGCATTCGTGTTCCAGCATTCGTGTTCCAACATTCGTGTTCCAGCATTAGTGTTCCAGCACTCGTGTTCCAGCATTCCTTGTGCGTGTTGACATCCTTGACTGCTCCGTAACCTATTGCCATCAATGACAACCTTAACCATCTGCGTCAGTCTTCTGTTATAGCCATATCTCCAACATCTTTATCTTCTTACCTAGAAAAATTGTTGAAGAAAACCATTGATTTTGGTGACAAATCTGACAAAAGAACACTCTGAAAAGGCTCAGGTGAGTTCAGGTCAATTTCATCTTCGTTAACAGTATCCAGTGGAATTTTATAAAAATAACACAACAAATGATATTTTATTTACACACACATTTTAAAAAATCATTTATTGATTTCTAATATAACATATTTACAAATGAAATATTTAGAAAATCGACGGTTTCGAGAGCATTAGGGTTCTTTCATTTCATAGTTCCACACAAGGTCGAGTGACAATTTTGAATACCACGCAATGGGGGGCCGAGGTGGATCCTTTTCTCTACATGTAGCATGGGTCAAATCTTCCCTATGTCACATCGGGGAGTTATGCCCTTTTAAATGTCTATCGACATGGGGTAGCGAGGTTTGTTATAAACTATAGATCTCTGTGTTTTTTTGGATTAATGCTCCATGTTTAATCACGATATATCTTCACACAAACACATCTTTTAATTAAAATTAATTATATTTCATTTAATTAATCGTATTTTGTTTAATTGATTGGAATTTATTAAAATTAATTATATTTCATTTTAAATATATAGAATATAATATTAAAAACTAACAAACATCTTTTTATGAGTTTTTAATACTATATTCTATATATTTAAAATGAAATACGATTAATTTTAATAAATTTAAATCATTATATACAAAGAACTCATAAATATAACTATTAAAACTAAATAAAATTTAAAACTAATATAATTAAATATAATAACTTAGAGCCTGTTGGCCCTTGGTTATGGAAGGAAGCAAAGAACAAGGAAGAAAAGGGAAAACGTGAACTTCGCGGAAGACACAGTGAATGATACTGGGTCGAAGTGAGAAAAAGAGCAGAAAATTTGGAGTGAAGGCCGAGAAAGAAAGTCGTTGGACGATGAGATCGAGGATGACAGATAAGCAAGGAAGAAGGATCATGGATGAATCAGAAAGAGGAAAAATCCACCATTAGATGTTTTGGATCACCAGACGAGAAGGAAGGAAAGACAGGTTGGTGAAGCCCTGAAAACATGGGTCAAGTTGACCTAGGGTTTTAGACACCTAAGGTTTTGGTATCTAGGGTTTTGGACACTTAGGTTTCGGCCTAAGGATGTCGGTGAATGATTGTAATGTATAAATAGAGGTCTAAAGGGCCAAGGTTGGGTTGGTGTTTTGGGTTGGCACTTTGGGTTGATGTGTTGTTATTGTTACAGTTGACATTGAGTTGGTCGAGATAAGAGTATTGTGAGAGAGAGAAGTGTTGAGTATAAGATCCTTATGGTATTGTAAGATCTTCAGCTGGGTACGAAGATCAACCCTGTAGCTAGGTGCGTAGGGAGGGGAGAGAATCATAGAAGAAGAAGAGAATATCTGCTAGCTTAGAGCGCAAATACGAAATGTATGCTTTACATCAATATAATATAGCACAGTTCTGTGGATGTAGCCCTAGAGAGAGGGTGAACCACGTATATTTTGTGTTGTGTATGATTGGTATTTTGTATTTGTCCTTCATATACTGTTATTGCATTGCTAAGGTAGATATGATATATGCATGGAGTAGATAGAGTTGATAAGTGATATATGAATGTTGTGTTGTTCCTGTGTTAGAACCACTTGATATTCCCCTAGATTAGTGGATACCCAATTCGATATCCGATCTAGACTTCCTGTGGTTTGGACGTCGAAGTTGATCAAGGAGGTCAAGGAAATTGATAACACCGTATCACGAGTAGTATATCACTGGTTTGATAATACCATTGGAGGGTACATCACAAAGTTTGTTGTTGACAGGGTAGAGTCATACAACCAAGATGAGAGATATTTATTTAAGGGACCCAGAGGAAAATTTTTACAATTATTGAAGCTGAGACTCAAGATGTTGTTGCATGAGAAGAACATATTGAAGATACAATAGATTGGTTGGATCTAGAAAGGTAATGTTCAAAATTTGGACAGTGACAATGACACAGAAGATGGACATACGCGCAGTGGGAAAGTGTTCAAAGAAGTTCACCTTGAGAACCTATTCAAGCAAAACTATGGAGAAGAGGGTTTCTACAGTGGAGAAGAAGAAGATCTGACGGACAAAGAATATTCAGAACCCTCTGGGAAAAAAGAAGAACAAGCTGAAGAGCTTTGCCGAGGAGGACCTGAAGGCTCAGAAACTGCGCAGACCATTGAATTAAGTACTATTATTCTTCCTGTCGATTTAGTATTAAGAAACCAGAGTAATCCCAGTCACCAGAGCGTCCAAAGCACTGTCCATAGTAGTCCACCACATATTCAGTCAGGAACCCTAGTAATATCTATGGCAGATGAGATGAGACTTCCTATCTTTAGGGGATATGGATCTAAAGATCCTGGCCATCACGGGTTCCTCTGTGAAGCTGTATGGATCATTAATAATGCCACAGATGAAGCTATCAAAAGAACCCATTTCAGTACAACTCTCAGGGATTGCACACTGAGTTGGTACATGAAACTCTCCCAAGGACTTGCACAGCCTAAGCCATTAAATCAGATCAAGAATGTATTGATTGCAGAATTTAAGAAACCTAAGTCGGAGTCACAATGTATCACAGAGCTAAAAGAGATCAAGCAGAAGGTGGCCGAACCTGTGTGTGAATTCCATCAGAGATTCGAAACCATGACAGGCCAATTAAATTTCCATATCTCGGATGAACAAAATAAAGAATGGTTCATTGTTTCTCTCCTACCACACATCAGAGTTCCCCTGATGCAATAGAAGATTTCTTCACAGGTTGAGGCATTGCAGATCACCATGAAGCTTGAATCAACCCCTATGGGAGAATCCAACTCAGGTATGAGTTAGATCTTGAGTCAACTAACTAGTTTGTCTCTGCAGGTCGAAGATATGAAGAAAGACAAGGGAAAAGATAAAAGAGAAGACATATGGTGTGTTAGATGCAGATAAGAAGGCCATGAAAAGGAAAACTACCCTCTATTCAAAAAATACTTGGCTTCTAGAGCTCCGAGCCCCTTGAAGCAAGTCACCTTACCCTGGTGTGAGGTATGCAGAAACAAACATCGTACTGGTGAGTGATATTATATGCAAAAGTATGTTCAGACACCTACAAATTTGTATTGTACATTCTGTAAGTCTGCATGGCATGATGATAGAGATTGTAGGGATTATGATCTCATGCATGAAAGGTCAAGAGACATATATAATATCCAAGGTGAAGTACAACAAGAAGGAAATGCTATGCAGTATAACTCTCCTGGGAGAGGAAACTTCAATCCTTGCAGTGGATTCAGAGGAAGAGGATGAGGAGGAGGAATGAGTAGAGGCCGAGGACAAATCATCTGTTATAACTGCGCACAACTAGGACACCTTGCAAGGGATTTTTAGAACCCTTGTACCACTTGCATCTACTGCAACTCGTTTGACCATGGTATAGAATATTGTCCTGTGTTTCTAGCTAATCTTAAGGAAAGACGAGGACCTCAATGGAACCCACAAGAGAAAATGATCTATGTTGAACCTTGTGGAGGAGACCCTAGAGTCGTTGTTATAACCAGAGGAGGTGTTGTTACAGGAGAAGATATACTGACCCAAGGGAATATTACAAAAGATTCAGGAATCAGGAAAGTTGCAGAGAAGACCCAAGCCTTTGATGCAAAGAAAGAAAGACAAATGTTTGAGGTAGCACGAAAAGAATTTAGAGGAGACCAAGGTTCTTCATCAAAGACAAGACCAAAAGTAAGAGAGTATGGAATGCCTCACGCATTTGATCAGTCTGCTTTTCCAAGACAAGGAAAAGAGGTAAGCAATCTCATGGACTTTTTACATACTTGTATTAAGTTGATTTAGGATGAAAGCATTGTACAAGAGTTACAAAATTTAATCAGAAAATATGAGATAGGAAAGATAGATCCCTTACTAAATAGGGCAGTACACCAAATTGGTAAGAAGAGAAGGACAAATAAGGACTTATATTTGAATGCTCAAATAGGAGAGTATGAGATAGACTATGTGGTCCTCGACCTAGGGTTGGAGGTCAATGTCATGACAAAGAAAACTTGGGTACAGATGGGAAAACCAAAGTTGATCTATTCCCCTATCAGGCTTAGGATGGCTAATCAACAAGCTGTCAACCCATTTGGATAATTGGAGCATGTCCCTGTGGACATCGACGGAGTAAGAACATTTGCATATTTTGAGGTAATTGAAATAGTTGACGAAAGTTTCCCTTACCCGGCGTTATTAGGAATTGATTGGGCCTTCAATAACTTTATTGTTGTTGACTTAAAGAAGAGACATATGAATTTTGAAGGTAATGGCCTTAGGGTCATCACACCTTTAGATCCAAATGAAGGTAAGCGATACAAAGAGCCCATCAAAGAAAAAGACTACGCATATGCACTAGAAAACATATACAAGCTAACATCCAGACAACAGGATTACATTAATCCTATAGTTGATGGGAATATAAGATGGCGAAGTGAGAGCGCATGCTCATTAGATTAAGAAGAATCACTAGAGAACTGGCAGAATAATATGTACGAAGTATCCACAAGAAGATGTGCTAGATTAACCAAAGAAGTACGTTGGATTGGCACAACAGTAAGTAACTTACCCACCTTTGATGGTCTGAATCCTTTAGAAACCTTTTTGTCGGACTTTGAGGATAATGTATCAATGCAACATAGATTATTAGCCATGGATGAGGCCCTGAAAGCCACACTAGCGAGATGGTGGGGGACACATAAAAGTAATATCACAGACTGGACACAATGCCATACTCTGATGACAGCGCGATTCTCAACACAAGTAGAATGATGTGAAGTTCACTACACGGGTCAAAGATGCCCAAAGGACCATGTGCAAAGTTGCGAAGAGGCCTGGAGAGACATCCTGCAAGAATAGTGGGTACACAAATTCATCAACACGCTGGACACAATACCTATCAATTGGTACCTTCAAGAAGAGCTGCACCTTGTCACTAAAGATTGGAAAGGTATGACTCAGAATTTTATAACTACATTCCTATTTGAAATTCAATTTCCTTCAGTAGACCAAGCATTACAGATTGTGAGACAGAAAGTATTCGAGGAGGTATCCAACCTTCCCCTGGAACAGGAAGAGGATGAATGGATTGCACCTCTCCATAAACTACAAGGCTATTACAACATTAATGTGGATGAGGATGATGATCCGAGGAAAGTAAAAATCATATAAATAGAAGGCCAGAGAGATGTGGAAGGGCCAGGAGTTGAGTTACCATTTATTGGACAGCCGATCAAGATCAAGAAATTCAATATTGGAATAGAGGAGACACCGAAGCTTGCCAATGTCAAAGATTATTGGGATGTTTCTACCATTGACAAGATTACAGAGTTGTTGCATGAGTATCATGACTTGTTTCCAACCAAGTTCACTGATATGAAGGGTATTAAAGGACCTATGGGAGAGATTAGGATTCCCTTGAATCCATATGCTAGACCATTCAAACAGATACCTTATAGATTGAACCCCAAATATAAGAAAAAAGTGAATATTGAGCTTGACAGAATGCTGGAAGTAGGGATTATAGAACCGGTGGAAGAATCAGAGTGGATTATCCCTATGGTGGTACAAGACAAGAAGAAAAAAGAGATCAGAATATGTGTAGACCTTTGGAAGATGAATGATGCTTGTTTACATGACCCCTTCCCTACACCATTCACTGATGAAGTGTTAGATAACCTGGGAGGCCAGGAATTATATTCTTTTACAGATGGATTTCCAGGATACCATTAGATCTGGATTGCCAAGGAAGATCGCCACAAGACTACATTTGCAATAGAATGGGGGTCTTATCAGTATAAAGTGATGCCATTCGGATTGAATAATTCCCTAGCCATCTTTTCCAGGGTGGTGTTCGAAGCGTTCAAGGAGTTTTTGCACAAATATTTAGAAGCATATTTTGATGATTGGAATGTCTTTAGTTTATTGAAGAATCACATTGAATGTCTAAGGCTAATGTTGGATAAATGCAGGCAATGTCAAATTTCTTTGAATCTAAAGAAGTGCATTTTCTTCTCAACATTTGGAGTTTTATTAGGACATATTGTATGTAAGAAAGGATTACTGGTAGATCCATCCAAGATTGCCATTATAGTTGATCTACCCCCTCCTACAACAGTTAAATAGATGTGCACTACATTGGGACACACATGCTACTACATGAAGTTCATTAAAGGATATGCTCAGATTACAACGCCCATGGAGAAGCTGTTGAAGAAGGATTGTTAGTTTAGTTGGACTAAAGAATGTCAGCAGAGATTCAACACACTGAAATAGAAAATGGTTACTGCGCCCATTTTAGTGTTTCCAGATTGGACCAAGGAGTTTCATGTGCATGTCGATGCATATTCTATTGCTTTAGAAGTTGTTTTAGCACAACCAGGAGAAGGATATATTGACCACCCGTTAGCCTTTTCTAGCAGGAAGCTACCAACTGCTGAGATTAACTACTCCACCACTGAGCAAGAGGGGTTAGCTATGGTGTACGCACTGCAGAAATTTCACAACTATTTGTTTGGAGGACACTTTAAAATTTTTACTGATCACTCCACATTGAAGTACCTGGTTAACAAGACAATGTTGGGGGGGAGAATCTGCAGATGGATTTTTTTTTTCAAGAATATTATTTTGCGATCATAGTTAAGCCAGGAAGAATGAACAAAGGCCCTAACCATTTGTTAAGGTTGGAACATGGTGAAGAACCCACTAGTTTGGAGGATACACTACCAGATGCACACTTGCTAGCCATTATAAAAATTGATGACCACTTCACCGACATAGTCCAATTCCTATCAACTGGAATGGAACCTAGCGAGTACACAATTCCACAGAAGAAACAACTAGTAGTGCACGCTGCAAATTTCTCACTTATAGATGGACATCTATACAAGATGGGACCAGATGAGATCTTGCGAAGATGTGTTATGGAGGCAGAACGCCCATTGATCCTTGCAGAAGCTCATGAAGGCATCGTGGGAGGACATTACGCAGGGAAAGAAACTGTGTAGAAGGTCCTGAGAGCTGGCCTTTGGTGGCCTACCTTACACAAAGATGCTAAATACTATTCTAGAGCCTCTTATACATGCCAAAGGGTTGGGAACCCATACAAAAGAGATGAAATGTCGTTAGCACCACAAATAACCCTACAAGCATTCGATAAATGGGCCATTGACTTCGTTGTACCTACAAACCCACCAGGGAAGCACACAGGAGCAAGATACATAATCACAACAATAGATTACTTGACCAGATGGGCCTAAACAAGAGCAGTTAAGGACCGTAGTGCAACTATAGTTGCATACTTCATATTTGATGACATCATAACCAGGTTTGGATGCCTAAAGATCCTTATGAGTGATCAAAGTACACACTTCATCAATAAAACAGTTTAATCCTTGACTGAAGAATTTACAGTCCACCATCAGAAGAGCACACCATACCACCCACAATCAAATGGGACAGTTGAAGCATTCAACAAGATTTTGGAAATAATACTAACCAAGATATGTTGTGTGAATAGGGATGATTTGGATTTAAGAGTATCAGCAGTATTATGGGCCTATAGAACCACGTGCAAGAAGCTGACAATGCAAACCCCTTTTAAGTTGGTCTATTGTCTAGAAGATGTTGTTCCAATGGAGTATTTGGTACCAAGCCTGAGAATTGTTGCCTTTATGGGTATGGATGATACTGGATATTTTCAAGAGAGACTGGCATATTTGTTCGAACTTGAGGAAGATAGATTCATTGCAGGATTCCATCAACAAGTACAGAAGGAAAGAGAGAATGCCTATCATGACAGGCACATCAAGAAGAAGACATTTAGACAAGGAGATCTAGTGCTGGTTTATGACAATGAGTTCATCAAGCATCCTGGTAAGTTCAAGACACATTGGCTCAGTCCATACAATATCACCTATGTTACAGAAGGAGGAGATGCACAACTGAAGATGTTGAATGGAGAATGGAAGGAAGGACTAGTGAATGGGAGTCGACTGAAGTTGTACTATGAAAACCAACTGCCTCGTAGCTCTGAGTAAAATCAAACAAATCAAGGGTCTAGGTACTAGGTGCAGTTGAAAGTGGGTACCATACACAGAAAAAATAGTCTGCACAAGGAGGAAGAGGAGGCATAAAGCAGAAAGAAATGGCCACACTGTGTAGTCCAAAGTTAAAGTAAACTGAATAGTCAGATCGAAGTTCATCGGGATGAGTCACAAGTGAGTGTTGGGGGCTTGTTGGCCCTTGGTTATGGAAGGAAGCAAAGAACAAGGAATAAAAGGGAAAAAGTGAACTTCGCAGAAGACACAGTGACTGATACTGGGTCAAAGTGAGAAAAAGATCAGAAAAGATGGAGCGAAGCCCAATAGAGAAATTCATTGGACAAGGAGATCAGGGATGACAGATAAGTGAGGAAGAAGTATTGTGGATGAATCATAAAGAGGAAAAATCCACCATTAGATGATTTGGATCACCGCGCGAGAAGGAAGGAAACACAGGCTGGCGAAGCCCTGAAAACATGGGTCAAGTTGACCTAAGGTTTTAGACACCTAGGGTTTTGGTATCTAGGGTTTTGGACACTTAGGTTTCGGCCTAAGGATGTTGATGAATGATTGTAATGTATAAATAGAGGTCTAAAGGGCCTAGGTTGGGTTGGTACTTTGGGTTGATGTGTTGTTATTGTTACTGTTGACACTGAGTTGGTCGAGAGAAGATTATTGTGAGAGAGAGAAGTGATGAGTACAAGAGCCTTTTGGTATTGTAATATCTTCAGCTAGGTGTGAAGATCAAACCTGCAACTGGGTGAGAAGGGAGGGGAGAGAATCATAGAAGAAGAAGAGAATATCTGCTAGCTCGGAGCGCAGATAAGAACTGTATTCTTTACATCAATATAATATACCACAGTTTTGTGGACGTGGCCCTAGAATGAGGGTGAACCATGTATATTTTATGTTGTGTATGATTGGTATTTTGTATTTGTCCTTCATATACTGTTATTGCATTGCTAAGGTAGATCTGATAGATGCATGGAGTAGATCGAGATGATAAGTGATATATGAATGTTGTGTTGTTCCTGTGTTAGATCCACTTGATATTTCCCTTGGTTGTAGACATCTCTGTCCTGCAACCCCCTCATAACTGCTTCAGGTGAGACTGCATCTTCTTCGCAGGTGTTGCCGAAAGGGCCAATAGTTAGGGCTTGTTGGTGCGCTCTTGGAGCTGAACCCTAGGTATGACCCTGTGCCAACATAGCCTAGATACGGCTGATATTTAATAAAACTAAAGGTAATTCTCTTTGTCATACAACACTTTCCAAATGGAAACCAAACTAGGTTTATGTTAAGCACCTCTTTTGAACCAATGCTAGCTCCTTTTTTATTCTTTGGTTCTAATTTGATATGGTGCTAAGATTCCATGCGACCATATACTATACCCATGGCTAAATATTCACACAAACCTGTGGTTTACCACTTTTGGAAAGTGGTTTTTATATGAAGTTTCTTGGGGAGTCAGGAGATGGTATTTAAATCCACTTTGAGGGGGTCATAGTGTTGGAAGATTGGTTGTTGTCATTGATGTCAACCATAGTCATGGGTTTTGGACTGCAAGATTGATGAAGGTATTTGGACATGAAGGAAAATTCACATGCAGATACAATACACATGGATGTATAGTATACATCATGCTATTTCTGGTGGTATGTGGCATGTCACATGGATCCTCATGGTTGAGGAAAAATGAATTTTTGAAGATGACAAAGTGAATTGTACATGTAGGCCCTGAAGATAATTAAAGAAAAGAATTACAAAATAAGAAAGTGTCAGGTCGGCGCTAATGTTAAAAGGAAGTGACATAAATGGTATAAATAAACATCATTATACATTCATTTGATGAAAGTCAAATTTCAAAGGGAATAAGAAGTAAAATAAGGCTGGATTTCAAGGGAGGATGAAGTCTTTTGGTGATGTGTTCTAAGGTATGTTATTTTCAGGTCATCTTACCATTTTTGCTATAACTTTTTTTCTAGAACGATTCATATGGTGAAATCTCTATGGTATTGAGAAGACATATCAAGGTACCTCTGGTAAAAATTTCAGCTCTTGATTCGCTATTATTATGGGGATACACTCTATGGAAGATAGGGTTTTTGACTAGTCCTGAAGCTAGTCAATAAATAGGTGTTCCGGGTAAAATAGTCATAATGTATTCATACAGAATCCAAATGACGTGGGACCACTTCCATTGGAAATAGTACAGACTGTAGTTTCCTTTGTGCAAGTTTCAAAATCGGATGTTAAATATTGAGCGCAGGGCATGCTGTACAAGTTGGGTCTTCTGAATAGACCAGAATTGAATAAAGTCTACCATTATTTCTATAACCTCTTTTTGGGGAGGATTCAAGGAGTGAAAATTGGAGGAGTTTCAGAGAATACATTGAATAATATTATCTACAGGATCAAATTACTCCAAGAATTGAAGAAGTCTCAGGAAGCATTATCAGGTTTTATGTGATGATTGGTTGTTGGTGATGATTTAATGTAAAGTTTTATTATCTTTCATATATTCTTGGGTGGAAGGAAGGGGCAAGGATGGAGAGTTCAAATCTCTCTTGATATTGGAGGATTGTATCTTCCTCTTGGAGGTTTATCCCTCCCTTTACATTTGG
>ML777447.1:478342-503287 GCA_009831015.1 Picea engelmannii | reverse complement strand
CACTGGTGTATTGTGTATGTGTGTGATTGTTTATTTCTTACTGCTCATTATTGGATAATAATT
This sequence comes from Picea engelmannii, assembly GCA_009831015.1. Classification (NCBI taxonomy): domain Eukaryota; kingdom Viridiplantae; phylum Streptophyta; class Pinopsida; order Pinales; family Pinaceae; genus Picea; species Picea engelmannii. Next base: position 503,224 of record ML777447.1, on the reverse strand, counting down.
CTACATTGATATAACATTTGAAGAAAAAGGATTATAATTACGCTATTACTGATTCACCCCCCCTCTCAGTAATCCAACACCTTCTTCCTTGCATTAAAACACAAATCCCTTCATAGTCTGTTACAACCACTTGCACTTAGCTCTGCAAGTCTCTCACAGTATGCACAAAGCATTTACAAACCACACTTGCACTTAGCACAACATCACATAGATGCCTCTTCCTCTTCTCCTTCTTTCTTTACATCACCTAAACATCTATTTATATATTACAAAATAGGCCTAAGCATGGGTAAACCCATGGGCCGACATTCCCATACCTGTTACATATTCCAAAATCCCAAAAAGGACCCAAAAATGGGACAAGATCCCACAATCTCTGCTTCGTCTTGCGCTCTGCCTTCAACAGTATGTCGAAGTCCAAAATGGTCAAACATGACCAAGAACCCTCAAAACTTGGTCAAGGGCCAACACATTGCATAATACGATGATTTTTTCTTATTGGCTGCAATTAAAAATAAATGGTATGATAATATGAATAATATGGTAAAATTATTCGATACTTACAATTCGATATTTTAATATTAGGAAACAACCTTGGCCAAGTTTGTGTTTCCTGTTCTTATCCAGGCTTTCCTTGGTGGATTTTGATGTGTCTCGGAACCTACAAAAATTTTCAAATATGTACTTAGACAATGCAATTTTTTCTATAGATCAACTAACTAAAGTTTGGCATATTCATGTCAAAATATCATTTACCTTCCAAGGCCAGGTGGTGTCTCATATTCATGTCTCAATGAAATCTCCTTTGCATCCTCTAGTATATTATCTCATTCCCTCTTGGTAATGGGAGCAAGATGATCATACTTAGGGTTTTTTACCAATTGAATCCTATATTGATCTCTGACATATTTCAAATATGTACCCGCCTTCAAGATGATATGTTGTTTATTGAATGAATCACCAAACATGCCGACCAAATGGTTAATAATTTTTTCTTTCAATTCTTTTTCCTAGGAATTCCACCGTGTGCGAATGGTGGGCCCAAAAAATTCTAAGGCCTTGTCATGAAAGGTCCTGTAAAAAATGGTCTTTCCTGCAAAAAGATATGATAATTAGTTTAAAATAATTTGAAAGATGCAGGTTTCAATATTTAAATAATAGGAATCAATTAAGATATTAATAACTACCTGGGAATTGTGGAATCTTCAAGGGAACCAAGATTTTGTCCATCAAAAGTTTGACCAATATTGTTCCCATGCTTTGAACATGTATTTCTCCAGGATAACAATGTGTAGACTCTTATTCATGAGATTCACCAGCTACTACACCATCATGTGCACCATGATCTGGCGTGAGTGGGGGCATCTCATGGGCCCCAGGAGTTGTAGTTGTCTAAGCCACACACATAGACGAAAATATCCTTGAAGGTACGTGGTTCCTGCGAGGGCACTATGGGGTTTGTGCACCACTACTAGTAGTAGTGTCCCCACGACCAGGATCTTGGGTCAGTTCCAAATATTTCTATTGGGCCCAATATATGATCACTTTTATGACGATTATTATACACTTTTTCCACATGTACATATGTTTTTTTCATCTTTTAAAGGATCTTTTTGAAGAATTTTATGATAAAACGGTATGACTGGCATAAAGTACATGTAATTCATGTTTAATGATTGTATCAAGTGTAATTCATCATGTTTTATGATTTCCAAGAGCAAATTCACATTTTTATGGTGTTACAGGGAAAAAACGCACTACGTTTCTAGTTTCGGCACTTGATCCGGTACTCATTTCGACACTCGATCCAGCACTCCGTCCAACACCTCTTCCTGCACAAAAACGGAGGGCGATTTGGCGGTTATGGTATTGGCAGCCAGTGGGGGGAGAATCAGAGACATGGGTTTTTTTCATCCTTATCCCCTCCAGCTACTGCACTATTGACAACTCGATTTTGGGTTGTTATGGTGGGTGATTATTGGCTAGCTCTGTTTCGACAGTTAGGGCACCATTAATGAAATTTTCCAATTTTAGAAGTGGTTCGAACCTCCTGTGGTCGACCACTTGGTCTGTAAACATTATAAATACCATCGTGGTGGTAAGATAATTGTTAAGTAGTAGAAGAAGTCATGTGTTAGAGCCAAAAACGATTTTGGCTCTGTTTTTGCATTTTTCAATTGTCAGAATTGTATAAAACTGTGTTTCTGGGTTTTAATGGTGAATTCATTTTGATGAGCTCATGGTGTTATTTTAGGGAGTGACCACGACTTGTTGGGGGGGGAACCAACAGTTTGGTAACTCTTCCATGTGTTTTTTGTACATTTCATAGCTTAGACATCTCTCTTTTTCATTTCCTGTACATGTATTACTATCTTTCTTCTATTATATAATTTGTTGTTGTAGCTTAATGATTTGGTTCTTTTGCAGGTTAGTATAAAGGCATGTGTTAATATGCATTGATTTGATAGATAGAGACAAATTTGCAAATTCATCTACTAACCCCGTGTGCAAGTAGATATTAGATTAAGTTTTATTCATGCTTTTGAAATTTGATTTAAAATAAGAATTAAAACAGAGTAAAACAAAGTTTTAGTTTATACTTTCTTTAACCAAGGCTTCGGTGGATGGATAGGGTTAGTTTCAGTTTTTATTGCTATTCAATTTTTAATTAGATTTTTCTTAATTAGTTGTTGATTAATTTATTCATTAGTTTACTTTGTCATGCTTTAATTTCTATTTTAAGCATTTTCCTTATTACATTTTGAATTGTTAAGATAGAGCTAGTTTAGTTTATGTTATGTAATTTCTTGCTTAGAATTAGATTGCAATTGTAGTTCTTCGTTAATGAATGAGTTTATGTATGAATTTTGCTTATGTATAATAGAAGTATAATGATGATCTTGTTATGTTGTTGATGGTTAATAAATAAACATGCAGTGTATTTAATATTGTTTTTGTCTTCACACAACCACCAACATTATATTTGAATTGTCATAGGTTAAAGATAGTTTATTGCTTTCATAGCTTAGAAAATAGTTTTAATGCTATTGTAGGATAGATAGACTTTGCTTTGATAGATTAGATAGTAGTTTGCTTATCATAGATTAAGAATTAGTTGTTAATCTTTCTTTCTTTCAATAGAATAGATTTCCTTTCATGCATTGCATTGAGCATTTAGATTTCCTTTCACGCATTAGAAATAGTTTTGCATTAGGCATTTAGTTCACTTGCATCTTAGTCTAGATAGTTGTTCAATGAGAAGTTTTACTTGCAATAGTTAGTTGCCTTTGCTTACTTTTCTTTTTCTTTAGTAGGTTAGTTAGGTGCCTTTGCTTACTTGTCTTTTGCTTTAATAGGTTAGTTAGGTGTCTTTTCTTACTTGTCTATTTTCTTTAATAGGTTAGATAGGTGTTTTTTCTTACTTGCTTATTTATTTTCTTTCATAGGGTAGTTGTTCATTGAATGTAGGTTGGCAAGTTAAAGAAGTTTTCTTTTGTCATTTGTTTATTATGCTTAGTAGTTTGTTTTTTCTTATCGTTAAACTAGTTTGCTTTACACAAATTTTTCATTTGCTTTCTTGGGAACTATCCATCGACCCTTGGTCCAAAAGTACTTAGGTTACCTAGTTTCATTTTGCTTAGTAGGGTTTTCTCATTAGATAGCTTTGCTTGAGTAGATTAGCCTTAGATAGTTGCCTTACTTAGTTAGACTATACTCCTACCAGCCTTATACCTTTGGCATATATTTTGCTACAACTCTAAGTTTACTTACCCCGGGTTGACAATTTAATTAAGGGTTTTTACTCTGTTTTTAGTGCATATATAACACCCATCAATTTCTCTAGAAATAAATTGTTTTTGGTTTAGCTCAGATAAACATACAAAACGTAAATTCATAAATTAATATATTTCATAAATAATCTATTTTAAAAATGGCGCTTACGTAATATTGATATATAGTCATGTCTAACTCTCTCATTGTAACATCCCATCCTACTGATCACACTTATATTGACTTATTCTTTGAGGGAACTTGCATGCAAGTGATCCGGTTATGGTACATTATGATTCTATATCGATTATGAGTTATATATGATGATGATGATGTATTGTAATTTATATGTTACTTTTAGATGTACATGTATTAACAAATATTATTCACGAGTTCTCCTGAGTGTAAATGACACATGACAGGCTATGGATGTTGATGGCATCAATGGAATTACTTGGACTATGGATTGAGTCAGGGAGTGGATTGCATTTTTTTATTATTATTTCATTTTACGCATATGTGATATATGATTGATTAGAGTATGATTTCTGTATATGGATTGTTGACATTATTTTTGTCACTGGATGCAGGCTTGATGATGCTTGCTAATCCAACTCACATAAGGAGTAAAGGGGTCATATACAACAACTGGAATTTTGAGGGAGAGATATGGAAGCATCCCTGTCACAGCATACTAGCACTCCCACCGTGACTTGAACTGTAGGTTAACGATTACCTAGTTTGAGAGGTACATGATGTCATGAAGGCAAACTGAGAAATTTGCTCATGAGGAAATCTAAAGGGCATGTAATAAGGCTTAATCCTTATTCCTTAGAAGTCCTTGGTCTCTCACAAGGTCGACCAAATGGAGTGTTGACTCCAAGGGTCGGACAAACTTCCAAAACTATTCAAAGGTGAGTGGCACCCTTGGAGCATGGAGGTGCATCTTGAAGGGAACATCACATAATTAATTTATGAGTCAATTAAAATCTAAACGAACTAGAAAATATAATTAAATATTTAGATATTGTTAGAAAAGATTATTAATTAATCATTAAATTATAAATTAGAAGCCTAACAAGAGTCTAAGCCTAAGACTAATACTAATTCTAAGTCTAAGTTTAATTAAGGGGATAAATAAAATATTAAATAAGTCAAAATATTTGAGATAAAATTAAACTCTAGGAAAAGAGGGAATACAAATTTAAAGGTTGGGAAAATTGCACATGTGTGCATGAAAATAATAAAGGAATTTTAAAATAGAAAGTAATTAAAACATGAGAGAATAGGTGTACAAATAGAATGACATCTTGAGTCAATCTACCACTAAGCCTAACTAAAATAAGACTCATAATCCAACTCAACCTAAGATCTAGCTAGGGGATACTCAATAAATGAGAATTTGGGGAACTAAGGGACAACCAAGAGAAAAAATAGTAACACTTTGGGGAATGTGAGGCAAAATTCCTAAATAAATAAAATAAAAAGAGAAATAACTTGTGCAACTTGGGGAGAGTGTGACACATATAGTGGGTGAATAATCCTCTAATTTAATTATTAAAAATTAAATAATTGTGCATGAGGAAATGTGTCAATGGAAATTTATCTATAAAATAATTGAGAGAAAGGGAGAGGGGGTCTCACCTTTCTTAATATTGTTATGCTGCCAAAATTTTCTTGATTGTGTTGGAAAGAGTGGAAGCTCTTCTTTATGAGGAAATCTTTGGAGCTATTTTTTTTCTGGTTCTTATGTGTGGCCCCTTTGCGGCTTGGGGGGCTAAGGGGGAAGAAGAGTACCTCTAGCATTGGCTGGGAGGTACCGGTGAAGTTGTTCGATTAGCAGGAGAATGAAAGATAGATGCAACTCGACTCCAAGTTGAAGATCATTTCATATAACATCAAAACTGCTAAAGATGGTATTTTATTTGTGAAAATTTTACACAAAAAAATTATGTTGAATTCGTAATGTAAAAATTTGTTTTATTTATTAGATGGCAATTCTATGTCCTTATAATATTATGGCTATACATTTACGAATAGAGTATTGATTTGATAATGTGTGGAAATCCTAAACTCTATGTTCGATTTGATTATTATGGAAGTGATATTCAAGACATACAAGACATTTAGCTACGTAAATTTTAGTATATAGGAAATCTTATTATTCAGATGTTATTTCGGCATACATAAATTTGTCACTTTGGAAATCACTAAATTTTGGAAATTTTTATTTTGCAAATGATATTGTAGAATGTAGTAAACTAAGCTCATAATATTTTAAGAATAAATCGATGATCTGAGTTCGATTAGATAAATGACTACCGTTGCTTATATATTTAGAATATCTATGTGTTTTGCTCACGAATATCATTATGTCTCTCAAGTTATTTATATTTTATGTATTGAGTAATTTCTTCAGAGTATTAGTAACTTGTGATTCATAGAAATTTCCAATAGTATGGACATCGATTTTACACTACATAGGTAGCATAGTTCAAGATTAAGTTCGTTGACTCCTTGTTGAGAAATTTGATTCAAACGATACTTGCAAAGTAGTGCCCAACCTCGATCCTTACGAAACCAATCCTTTCCATAGTTATTTCAATTATTTGTAATACGATTATGGGTTTTTATATTTAGTCTTACCTCTTGTTCAAAAATTGAGAATCGTTTTTCCACCATTAGTTCAGAACTAATTTATATTTTTCTTTAATCAATCTTATTATGTAATTATGGAATCGAAACAATATCCAATCCACGATATTAGGAAAAAAAATACTCCTACTCCTGTATTAGAGATATAGATCCTTTTTAAGCTTCCCTGTGGTAGCGTGTTCACTAACATTGCGTGGTTGGGATGAAAAAAATAATCTCCCTTGCAGCTTCACGTTGATATCTAATTCAACGAGGCCCCAACTGTATTATAAGGTGTTTCCATAATTCCTTCTAAGAAAGGATTTCGATATTCATGTCTTTTTCCTGAGACCTCTAATGGTTGATGGAATTTCTACTATTTATGGATTTACCTAAAATTTTCTGTCAACAGGGTTGACCTATCCATGTTCAGAAGTGAACGACATTTGTTTTTCCCTTCGTTAGTGATTTAAATCTTCTGTCAGTTAATAATTGTTGTATAGACTGTTCTAGTTAATTGATGGGAAAATCGATACTAGTTAACAAGGGAAAGTACATAGTATTCTTGATATAGACGAACTGTCTGTTCCATAATCGATCTTCTAGTTAATTAATTTATTAATAATAAGGTGGCAATACTATCTGTTCTTTTCTTATAATAAGGAATTTTTTTGGGTGAGCGCATTGTACCCATAATTCGTTCCTACAATTACAATCCAATTAAATCATATCGTAACAATTTCTCTTGATCGGTAGAATAAAATTAGAGTTCTCGACTTATTTTACGGATGTATCTCATAATTTAAGCCACACCTTTTAAAGTAAAAATAAAAACGCACGATGTATAATCTTTTGCGTCGATAGTTGAGACTTCTCGTGTGAACTACTTACCTCAATTAAATTCCTATAGCATGATTACGTTAGAATCAGTAAATCCAGACACATTCCTTACTTGATTCTTATCGTTTCTACTTAATGAAAAACATAGTGTTATTAATCTTAAATCGTGGATTCTTATTACAAGTATTAATCCTAGACTAACTCTGTTTAATTGTATGACAATAATTTTCTCAGTCTGAAACTGATATTTTTGCAGAGAGATTACGAAATAGTCGTGCTTCAAGTGACATAAAGTATATGGAATTTTTACAATTATGATACATTCAAATACTCTTAAAAGCATTGACCATAATGTGCTTTTGGTAAGGAAAATTTATGAAATTTAATCAACCTGAACTCCCTAGACAATCGACCTCGACATAGTAAGATTCTAACAACTTAAAATTTTTCCTTCCAAATCCATTTAGTTTGGATTGTTAGCTCATGATTACTCTTCTTCGCATAAAATGTAAAGTTATTGAATTAATATTGTATGAATAGCATAATACGATTCTTATAGAATCATAAGTAAAAATCTTGCAAAAATCCAATTCCACTATAGCAGAAAAGGTTACAGCCTCAATCAACAAAATGTTGAGTAAATAATTATAACCTTCCCACTCATTTGACATGAAAGTATTTATGTTAAGTTGTCTAGGCGTAAGAAAAGTAAATTTTATGCTTGTTCTACGATAATTAGTTGCTTATTCTTGGAATTGATCGAAATGTTAGAATGGACAATACTCCCTTATCATATTCTTTTAATAGAATTAGATAATTGTAATTGTTATATGTTATGTTAGACATGGAAACTTATTGTAATAATTACGTCTAGTTATTTTATTTCTTAGGAGATTGAAGTGTTGCTAGATAGATTACATTTTTATTAAGTAATGTCTCTATTAAATTTTGTTGTGAAAAGAAATTCCAAACCAATTTTTTCATATTCAGTTTTCGTGTATTATGTAGAGACTGAGACATTATATATGGTATCAGAGAGGGTTCAGCCCTAAGACATTGGATCGTTACTCCTTCCACTGTGTTAAATAAAATGATTAAATATGTATCACTAATAAATTTTGAAATTGTCCATGCAGGTAATCATGGTTAGAGGACGCAGGGGAAGTAGATTTTGGGGTGTGGGAGGAAGAGGTGTGCCTCCTTCGAGAGTATCCATGCTAGAGGGATCTAACCCTTAGGGAGATAAGCAGACTACTGAGCATGAGCAAGTTGTTGTGGGATATGTGGTAGGTATGATGAGATCCTTCGAGAGGATTTTAGAGGCATTGATCAGTCGTCTTGATCAGGATGAGGGCATAACGTATGTTCCCAATGAGGGTTCAAAACACACTCCAACAAGTAGTAGTAGCATACACAGAGAAATCGAGAAGGTGAAATTTCTCGAGTTATGGGGTGCCATGGATGGCTAAGCCGACAAGTCATGGTTGGAGAACATGGCGATGTGCTTCACACTTCGTGATTACATCTCCAACATGAAAGTATGCATGTCAAGATTTCAATTGAAAGGGAGTGCTCTACTTTTGTGGAACGCACTCCTACCTCAACTAAACATGGTCGTTGAAGACGTGTCATGGGAGTTGTTCGAGGAACTATTTCGAGAGAGGCACTTGTCCAAGGAATTCATTGAGCACCATCTTAATGAGTTCAATGCCTTATGACATGGTAGTCATATGATACCAGAGTATGAGGCCAGGTTCATGGAGCTACTCAGATATGCTCCACATCTGAACACAAAGAAGTTAAAGGTCAACAAATTTGTGTTCAACCTTAAATTAAAAATTCATGCGAAGGTGAGGATCCTCATGCCTTAGACGTTGCATGATGAAATTCATAAGGCCCTCATAACTGAGTAAGAGATGAACAGTGGGGGTCAAGGTAGCAATCCTTCTAGAAAGACTAGACAGACGATACTGGGAGCGCAACAACATTAGACACCATCCAGAGAAAATTATGGGCATTGATATACGCCCAGAGGACCTATGTTCTCGACACCGCGACAACAGACTCCTCAGCAGAGGAATCCTTACAGAGCACCATAGAAGCAGCAACAATGTCATCCGCAGCAACAACAATAGTTTAGATCCGGTTAGTAGAATAGACCAATATAACAGACTCCTTGGCCAACAACTTCTACTTCTGGGACTAGGAGTATCGGACCGAGGAATGGATGTTGAACATGTGGAGAGACACATTACTGATGATATTTTTCGATTGATAAGTCCAAAACGTTCGAATTGTCAGGACTCACTACAATTGGATATTTGAGTAAGGCCCACAAGATACATGCAGCGGTGAATAATCGCCAGGCCAAGCACATGTCCATCATGCTCAAGATGTTAGGTATGATTGGAGATCAAACTTTTAGTATTTTGATAGATATAGCAGATAAAGAGAGATTTATTTCTAGTGAAATTATTCAGAGAATTAAGGTAAAGGTGGTTGAGCAAGAAGAGTTTAGATATATAGAAATGGCATCGGGATCCAAACAAAAAGTTGGGGGAAAGGTTATGGACTGTAGCATTAACTTGGGTGATTTTGTAACGAAGGAAAACATATATGTCACGATTTTACGATATTATGACATAGTGATTGGCATGGACTGGTTAGAATCGTATGATGTGATACTTAAATACAAGACAAAGCGGTTAATTTTGACGAATGATTTGGGATGGAGTAGAGTGATTGTAGGAAGAAAATAGGGGGTCATTTCATTGAGGTTTATTTATTCCCTATAATTACAGAAAAGTATGTGCAATGGATAGAAGTTATATGCCATCTTAGCACTAAATGAAAAAGGGGGACACAAAAGGATTAGAAAATATTCCTGCAGTATCAGAGTTTTCCAATGTATTTCCTGAGGAATTACTAGGTTTGTCGCAAGAAAGAGAATTGGAATTTACCATAGATATGAAACCTAGAACTGAACCTATTGCAATAAATCCATACTGGATGTCGACACCGGAATTATAGGAATCAAAAATGCAATTGAAGGAGTTTTTGGATTTGGGACTTATACGTCCAAGCATATCATTGTGGGGTGCACCGAAGATTTTTGTTATAAAGAAGGATGGATCATGGAGTATTTTCATTGACTACCATCAATTGAACAAAACTACAATCAAGAACCAATATCTATTGCCAAGGATTGATGATTTATTTGATTAGATGAAGGGAGCAACTGTTTTTTCTAAGATCGATTTGAAATCAAGATATCATCAATTGCAAATTAAGGAAGAAGATATCCCTAAGACGACATTTAAGATGAGTTTCATACACTATGATTTTATTGTTTTACCGTTCATATTGACAAACACCACATGCATATTCATGGGTTTGATTAATGGGGTGTTCTGTGAATACTTGGAAAATTTTGTACAAGTATCCATTGACGATATACTAATTTATTCTTGGACGATAGAAGAGAACGACTAACACTTGATGTTGGTTTTAAAGTGTCTAAGAGAAAACAAATTGTACGAAAAGCTATCGAAATGTTCTTTTTACCAATCAAAGATTCATTACTTGGGACATATCATATCTGGTGAATGTATCGTTGTAGATCCAGCAAAATTAGAGGCTATTATTGAATGTCCCGCACTAACAAACGTACATGAAGTACATAGATTTATGGGGTTAGCAGGTTATTACCGATGTTTCATCGAATGTTTTTCAAAGATAGAAAATCCAATTACAGAATTGCAGAAGAAAAACAATAAATTTGTATGGACAGATAAATGCGCAGAAACATTTAGAAAGATTAAGGAGTCATTAACGACAACACTGATACCGAAGGTCCTTGATATGTAAAAATAATAATTGGTATGCACATACGCATCCAAGGAAGGTTTAGGTGGAGTATTGATGCAAGACAGATGAGTGATCGCTTATATTTCAATGAAGTTAAAAAGACATGAAGAGAACTACACAATGCATGACTTGGAGTTATTAACGATTGTATATGCCTTGAGAGTTTGGAGACATTATCTAATTGGAAGAAAATTTGAATTAAAGATACATCATTGTGGATTACATCATATATTTACTCAGAGTGACTTGAACACGTGATAGAGGTGTTGGCCATAATTACTTAGCGAATACGACTTTGAGATTACTTACATTAAAGGAACGGTAAATAGAGTAGCAGATGCATTGAGTTAGAGACCACACATATTCTCGGTAATACCTCTTAAGACGAATCTTAGAGAAAATATTCTAACTTTACAGATAGACGATGACTCGTACAGAGAAGTTAAGGATAATATTGGAAAAAATACCATGATGGTACCGAAGTTTCAAGGTTATTCATTGGACAACGACACATTGTTGAGATATAACGAAATAATTTATGTACTGTCTAACGAAAAATTAAGAAGTTTGATCTTAAGCGAAGCTCATCGAGCAATATACATGGCTCATCCGGGAGTCACGAATATCAAGGAACACCTTAATCCTTTATTCTTCTAGAAATGAATGAAAGCGGACATAGTTAGTTACGTGGCGAGATGTCTAGAATGTCATCAAGTGAAGGTTGAACATAGACATTCAACAAGATTGTTACAACCACACATTATTCCTGAATCGAAATGGGAGGTCATTTAAATGGATTTTATTGTTGGATTACCACTGATGGTAAGGAGACACGATTCAATTTGTGTGGTCGTTGACACTATGACGAAGAGTGCACACTTTATTTCAATACGTACGATGTATCAAGTACCAGACATATCTAGAGTTTTTGTTAGTGAGATCGTGAGGTTGCACGAAGTACCAAGAAAGATCATATCCGATCATGGATCGGTATTTATAGGAAGGTTTTGAGCTAGTTTCTAAGAGGAGTTGGGAGCACAACTAAATTTTAGTACAACATATCACACAGAAACATATGGACAAAGTGAAAGAATGAACTATATCTTAGAGGATATACTTTGGATGTACCTGATGGATCAACAGAAGAATTGGGAGGACTTCTTGTCATTGGTAAAATTTTCATACAACAACAATTATCAAAGCACAATAAAGATGGCACTGTTTGAGTTTCTTTATGGACAACCGTGTCAAACGCCCCTGAGTTGGGATAGATTAGAGGATAGGATTATGGTAGGACTAGAAGTAATCCAAGAAATGGAACAACAGATGCAATCGATAAGACAAAGGATTAAAGAAGAGAAATATAGACATAAGAGTTATGTTGTTGTGCATCGCATTGACCACGGTTATGAGGTTGGCGACAGAGTTTTCTTACGGGTAAAACCGCATAAGAGTTCGATCAATTTTAGAAAGGGTGCTAAAATCTCTCCTAGGTTTGTGGGACCTTTCAAGGTTGTGAAAAAGAAAGGACTTGTGGCTTATCAACAAGCATTGCCTGATTCTTTGAGGTGTATGCACAATGTATTTCATGTATCTTTTTTATGAAATTATATTAGTGATTTGTCACATGTTATTGACATGATTTCTTTGCAGGTGTCAAACGAGGGTGCTCTCATGGTGGAGCCAATTCACATTCTGGACCATCGCACTCGAAATCTACAACGTCGAATAGTCGATCAAATCAAGGTCCAGTGGGACAATTATAGTCCACACTCGGCTACATGGGAGGACGCATTGGAGATGCATCAATAGTTTCCTTATTTGTTTGATAGATTAGATATGTAGATCTATGTTAGACACATTTATTTATTTGTATTTATAAACTGTACAAACTTCGGGACAAAGTTTAAAACCAGAGGGGGTGTATGTAACATCACGTCCTACTGATCATACTTATATTAACTTATTATTTTAGGACACTTGCGTGCAAGTGATCCGATTATGGTACATTATGATTCTATCTCGATTATGAGTTATATATGATGATGATGATGATGTATTGTGATTTATATGTTACTTTTAGATGTACATGTATTGACAGATATTATTGACGAGTTCTCCTAAGTGTGTAGCACACATGACAAGTTATGGATGTTGATGGCATCAATGGACTTCCTTGAAATCTGGATTGAGTTAGGGAGTGGATTGCATTTTTTTTTAGTATTTCATTTTATGCACATGTGATATATGATTGATTACAATATGATTTATGTATATGGATTATTGACACTATTGTTTTTAGTGGATGCAGGCTTGATGATGCTTGCTAATCTGACTCACATAAGGAGTAAAAGGGTCATGCACATAAACCATAATTTTGAGGGAGAGGTGTGGAAACATCCCTATCACAGCCTACTAGCACTCCCACCGTGACTTGAACTGTAAGTTAATGATTACCTAGTTCGATAGGTAGATGATGTCGTGAGGGAAGACCGAGAAAGTCACTCACGAGGAAATCTAAGGGACACACAATAAGGTGGAATCTTTATTCCTTAGAATCCCTTAGTCTCTCACAAGGTCGACCAAATGGATTGTTGACTCCAAGGGTCGAGTAAACTTCCAAAACCAGTCAAAGGTGAGTGGCACCCTTGGAGCATAGAGGTGCGTCTTGAAGGACACATTGCGTAATTAATTTATGATTCAAAGCCTAACAAGAGTCTAAGCCTAAGACTAAGACTAATTCTAAGTCTAAGTTTAATTAAGGAACTAAATAAAATATTAAATAAGTCAAAAGATTTGAGATAAAATCAAACTCTAGGAAAAGAGGAAATACAAATTTAAAGGTTGGAAAAATTGCACATGTGTGCATGAAAATAATAAAAGGAAGTTTAAAATAGAAATAAATTAAAACATGAGAAAATAGGTGTACACATAGAATGGCATCTTGAGTCAATATACCACTAACCCTAACTAAAAGAAGACTCCTAATGCAACTCAACCTAAGATCTAGTTAGGGGACATTCAATAAATGAGAATTTGGGAATTAAGGGACAACTAAGAGAAAAAATAGGAGTGCATTGGGGAATGTGAGGAAAATGCCTAAATAAATAAAATAAAAAGAGAAATAACTTGTGCAACTTAGGGAGAGTGTGACACATGTAGTGGGTGAATAATTATCTAATTTAATTATTAAAAATTAAACAATTTTGCATGAGGACATGTGTAAATGAAAATTTATCTATAAAATAATTGAGAGAAAGGGAGAGGGGATCTCACCTTTCTTAGTACTGTTATGCTGCCAAAATTTTGTTGATTGTGTTTTACTTGTGAGAGTTGGGATACAAATCTTGTGGAAAGAGTGGAGATCTTCCTTGTGAGGCAAGTTTTGGAGCTATTATTTTTCTGGTTCTTGTGTGTGGCCCCTTTATGGCTTGAGGGGCTAAGGGGGAAGAAGAGTACCCATAGCATTGGTTTTGAGGTACCGATGAAGTTGTTCGATTAGAATGCGAATGCAAGACAGACGCAACTCGACTCCAAGTTGAAGATCATTTCATATAACCTCAAAACTATTGGAGATGGTATTTTATTTTTGAAAATTTTACACAAAGTAATTATGTTGAATTCACAATGTAAAAATTTATTTTATTTATTAGATGGGAATTCTATGCCCTTATAATATTTTGGCTATACATTTACGAATAGAGTAATGATTTGATAATGTATGGAATGCCTAAACTTTGATATTGAATTTGATTATTATGGAAGTGATATACAATACATTTAGCTACCTTCATGGTAAATTTAAGTATGGAGGAAATATTATTATTTGGATGTTATTCCTTTGATATTGAATTTGATTATTATGGAAGTGATATACAATACATTTAGCTACCTTCATGGTAAATTTAAGTATGGAGGAAATATTATTATTTGGATGTTATTCCGGCTTACAAAAATCCGTTACTTTGGAAATCACTAAATTTTGGCAAGTTTTATTTTGCAAATGATATTGTAGAATGTAGTAAACTAAGCTCGAAGTATTGTAAGAAGAAATAGGTGATCCGAGTTCGATTAAATAAATGAATACCACTACTTATATATTTAGAATATCTCTGTGTTTTGCTCATGAATATCATTATGTCTCTCGAGTTGTTTATATTTTATGTCTTGAGTAATTTCTTCAGAGTATTAATAACTTGCGATTCATAGAAATCTTCAATAGTATGGACAACGATTTTACACGACAGAGGTAGCATAGTTCAAGATTAATATCGTTGAATCCTTGTTGAGAAATTTGATTCAAACGATACTTGCAAAGTAGCGCCCAACCTTGATCCTTACGAAACCAATCCCTTCCGTAGTTATTCTGATTATTTGTAAAACGATTATGGGTTTTTATCTTTAGTGTTACCTCTTGTTCAAAAATTGAGAAATGTTTTTCCACCATTAATTTAGGCCTAATTTATATAATCTTAATTGGTAGGTAATTTAATTCAATGATCTTAATCTAATTCCCTAACTATACTCACCAAATTCTGAATCCCATATATATATAAATAGTAATAGGTACATTGATATAGTCGTGCTTCAAGTGACATAAAGTATATGGAATTTTTACAATTATGATACATTCAAATACTCTTAAAAGAATTGACCATAATGTGTTTTTGGTAAGGAAAAATTATGCAATTTAATCAACCTAAACGCCTTGGACAATCGACCTCCAACAAGTAAGCTTATAACAACTTAAAATTGTTCCTTCCAAACGTATTTAAGTTTGGATTGTTAGTTCATAATTAATCTTCTTCGCATAAAATGTAAAGTTACTGAATTAATATTGTAGGAATAGAAAAATACGATTCTTATAGAATCATAAGTAACACTCTTGGAAAAATCCAATTCCTCTATAGCAGAAAAGGTTACGGCATCAATCAACAAAATGATGAGTAAATAATTATAACCTTCCTACTCATTTGACATGAAAATATTTATGTTAAGATGTCTAGGCGTAATAAAAGTAAAGTTTATGCTTGTTCTACAACGATTAGTTGCTTATTCTTGGAATTGATCCAAAAGTTAGAATGGACAATACTCCCTTATCATATTCATTTAATAGAATTAGATAATTGTAATTGCTATATGTTATGTATTTTTTTTAGGTAAACAAAAAGGTTTCTTTTATTAATATCTATTGTTATTTATACAATGCCAAGTGTTAGCCACTTGTTCTGCCACAAAAGGGAAACTAGAACAGGTGGTTGCCATTAAAGACTCAGATTTTGATGCGTTACTGCGTGAACTAAAACTATATGAACAAAATGGTTTGGTCACCATGACCAAACTGTATGAACATAATGGAATTGGTCACCATGACCATCTAGTCTGCACCAGGAGCAATCAAAAAATAGTATCCTGCAACGAGAGAAAATAAAAGACAAAAGCATGGAGGATTTACTCCACAGGCGAGCTCAGATGGCCATGGATGTTGTACATAGGGGTGTACTTATGGCCACATGTTGGGCATTGAGTCTGTGCAGGAGCGCCCTCCAATGCATCGAACATAATTTTCATTCTTTGGTCGAGGATACATTGTGAGTGCAACTGATCATCTTTCTTTTGCCAAATTTTGAAAATAAGTTGGAGGTTCTCCTTCGAGAGTTGATTTGCACAGAGAATAGGTCACCCCACTTCCTTTTCCTCGCCAATGGTCACCATGTTCTCCTCCACCTGCCAGCTTGGGGGGATTTCCTCCTCCACCATGCAGCTGCCATCGTCAAACACTGGGTCCTATGGATTGATTTTCAGGGGGGAAAGAGGATTAGTGAGCAAAGGAGTGCGCTCTCTCGATGGTGGAGTTTCCTCTTTAACCAGGCGATTTCCATTGATGGAGTGTGGGGGTGATGATGGAGGCTCTGACGTCCGATGACTATTATTCCTAGGGCCAGAGGTACGAGAAGCAATGAGATCCAATTGGGAGGGGGTAAGTCTATCGCGCCTAGAGAGGGTGTTGTAGTACAACAAACCTCTCTCGAACTTCCCCATTCTCTTGGCATGGTGGTGAGAATGCAGAGGTCGGTTTACGGTGGAGTGAAGGCGGAAGGCAGAGGGGTTGTTGGAAAGCTCCCAGGAGAGCTCGAAAGAGCCGAAGCATAGGAGTAAAATCAAAGGGAAATGAAAAGAAATCACCTGTGAGAGCCGAGGGACAAGAGCAGAGTAGCATATGGATAAAGAGAGAATTCACATGAGAGAGCAAGGGAGCAAACATAGTTGCAGGGGGAAAATGTGAGAAAACGCTTAGAAGAGCCAAGGAGCAGGAGAAAATGCAGTGGGGGAATGAATGAGTTCACCAGGGCAATTTCCTGCTTAGTACACCACGAATTGATGGATAAGCTAGCCATGAGAGCCGAGGTGATGACCTCCCTAGGCCTGATATGCCTGGTCTGGCTTGCGTGAGGGGCTAGTAACCCTGCACGGTTATCTAGGTGCATTACCATTACTCTCTGCAGGGTGTAGGTCATTCTACAGTAATGAGCGAAGGGTTGGCGGTCGTGGTTAATAACTCCCCTGGCCACCCCATTCCATCTGTCCTCTTACACTGACTAGGTGGCACCCCATCCAGGGGATTTCTATATGTTATGTTAGACATAGACACTTATTGTAATAATTACGTATAGTACTTTTATTTCTTAGGATATTTAAGTATTGCTAATGAAATTAGATAGATTACCTTTTTATTAAGTAACGTCTCTGCTAAATTTTGTTGTGAAAATAAATTCCAAACTGAATTTTTCATATTCGGTTTCCATGTATTATATAGAGAATGAGACGTTACACTCATCCTTGTTTTGGTCTCCTATTTAGGCTTACAACTATCCAATTGAAGGATTTCTTTGTTTTCCATTCACAAGATCTTTCTAATTGTTTCAATTGGGTTGAGGGAATCATATATTTCACCACCCTGATCATCATGCTTTGGTGTTCTCGTCTGGATCAACAAATAAACAAGTTAATTGAATGATTGTCAAAAATAATTCATATGAAAATCAGTGTTTTACCTACTGCAAGTTGGTTGGTGCCTTCCCATGATCACCCTGTCACATGTCAAATTTTTCCATGTCTCTGGGGTACAAAATAAAAAAATTCAAGCTACAATACAAGTATGGATTTCAAGCTACAATACGAAGGGCCACTCAAATATCTCATAAAGGGAGGTTGCGTACAAGTTGTAAATTAATGAGTATACCTTATATATTTTCAACAGAACGAAACAATGTGAACCTCAAATTTCAGAGAATATGAGGAGACAAGATATACAACTATGAAAAGAAGTGTGAATATTTGCATAACCTTAATAAAATATTGTTCAGTAATAAAATAACTAGCAAATCACACATACATAACAATTAATTAACTTAGGATATATATAGGATTCACACAATTATGTATGTTATGGAATTTACACTGAATATACCTTTGGAAGTTGATTCACATAGATGAGAGGAAGATTGTAACCATCAGGAATAAGCATCACAAGGTTATCAAATATGAGTTCAAGCAAATGATAAAATAAGATTGTTCATTGAAAAGTTGGGAGGACAATTTGAATTCATCCCTTTTTGTGTTGATCTGGCCCGAATGGACAATGTCCTTTATGGTTCTAGTGCAATTGGCATAACACTGTTGGAATTTGGTATATTTGAACTTATATAATGCATCAATAGATAAATGAAGACCTACAATTAGAAATCAATGTTCCTATGTATGTCGTAATCTCATTGACACTGAAGTTGATATGATTACATAAAATTACAAAATATTAAAACCTACATAAATGAGCATTAATAAACAATGTCAATCTAAAGGTGAACACCTATCAACAGAGGTCCATAATTCATATACAAGATCTTGCATCATTTCCTCATCACGAAGCAACAAAGACAAACTTATTGAAATGGAAGAAGAGGTTGTTACACCTTGAAAATGTAGTGTTCTAACTTATCCAACTCTATATAACTTAGGGAAGACATGTGGTCCCTGGGTTAGAATGGCTTGTAAACACTTTGTATAATATATCACGCCTATTACAATGGTAGAATCCTCACTCCAGTGTTTCTTATAACACGAGTTACAACAACCAAAAGAATTGAGTAGTAGGATGCAAAATGAAATAATTTGGAAAAATTCTAAGTTACCAGGACATGGATACATATACATATACATATACACAGAGAAATCGAGAAGGTGAAATTTCTCGAGTTATGGGGTGCCACGGATGGTTAAGCCAACAAGTCATGGTTGGAGAACATGGCAATGTGCTTCACACTTCGTGATTACATCTCCAACATGAAAGTATGCATGGAAATATTTCAACTGAAAGGGAGTGCTATACTTTTGTGGAATGCACTCCTACCTCAACTAAACATGGTCGTTGAAGACGTGCCATGGGAGTTGTTCGAGGAACGATTCCAGGAGAGGCACTTGTCCAAGGAATTCATTGAGCACCATCTTAATGAGTTCAATGCCTTATGACATGGTAGTCATATGATACCAGAGTATGAGGCCAGGTTCATGGAGCTACTTAGATATGCTCCACATTTGAACACAGAGAAGTTAAAGGTCAACAAGTTTGTGTTCAACCTTAAATTAAACATTCGTGGGAAGGTGAGGATCCTCATGCCTTAGATGTTGCATTATGAAATTCATAAGGCCCTCATAAATGAGTAAGAGATGAATAGTGGGGGTCAGGGTAGGAATCCTTCTAAAAAGACTGGACAGACAATATCGGGAGCGCAACAAAATTAGACACCATCCAAAAAAAATTATGGGCATTAATATACGCCCAGAGGACCTATGTTCTCGACACCGCGACAACAGACTCCTCAGTAGAGGAATCCTTATAGAGAACCATTGAAGCAACATCAATTTCATCCACAACAACAACAACAGTTTAGATCCGATTAGTAGAATAGACCAGTATAGCAGACTCCTTGGCCAACAACTTCTACTTCTGGGACTAGGAGTATCAAATCGAGGAATGGATGTTGGACATGTGGAGAGACACATTACCGATGATATTTTTCGATTGATAAGTCCAAAGCTTTTGGATTGTCAGGACTCACTACAGTTGGATATTTGAGTAAGGCCCACAAGATACATGTAGCGGTGAATAACCGCTAGGCCAAGCACCTGTCCATGGTGCTTGAGACGTCAGGTATGATTGGAGATCAAACTTTTAGTATTTTGATAGATATAGGAGATAAAGAGAGCTTTATTTCTAGTGAAATTATTAAGAGAATTAAGGTAAAGGTGGTCGATCAAGAAGAGTTTAGATATATAGAAATGACATTGAGATCCAAACAATAAGTTGGGGGAAAGGTTATGGACTGTAGCATTAACTTGGGTGATTTTGTAACGAAGGAAAACATATATGTCAATATCTTAGGATATTATGACATAGTGATTAGCATGGACTGGTTAGAATCGTATGATGCGATACTTAAATACAAGACAAAGCGGTTAAGTTTGACGAATGATTTGGGATGGAGTAGAGTGATTGTAGGAAGAAAATAGGGGGTCGTTTCACTGAGGTTTATTTCTTCCCTATAATTACAGAAAATTATGTGCAATGGATAGAAGTTATATGCCATCTTAGAACTAAATGAAAAAGGGGGACACAAAAGGATTAGAAAATATTCCTGTAGTATCATAGTTTTCCAATGTATTTCCTGAGGAATTACCAAGTTTGTCGCAAGAAAGAGAATTGGAATTTACCATAGATATGAAACCTAGAATTGAACCTATTGCAAGAAATCCATACTGGATGTCGACACCGGAATTATAGGAATCGAAAATGCAATTGAAGGAGTTTTTGGATTTGGAACTTATACATCCAAGCATATCATTGTGGGGTGCATCGATGATTTTTGTTATAAAGAAGGATGGATCATGGAGTATTTTCATTAACTACCATCAATTGAACAAAACTACAATCAAGAACCAATATCTATTGCCAAGGATTGATGATTTATTTGATCAGATGAAGGGAACAATTGTTTTTTCTAAGATCGATTTGAGATCAGGATATCATCAATTGCAAATTAAGGAAGAAGATATCCCTAAGACCGCATTTAAGATGAGCTTCATACAATATGAGTTTATTGTTTTACCATTCATATTGTCGAACGCCACGTGCATATTCATGAGTTTGATGAATGGGGTGTTCTGTGAATACTTGGAAAATTTTGTACAAGTATCCATTGACGATATACTGATTTATTCTCGGACGGTAGAAGAGAACAACTAACACTTGATATTGGTTTTACAGTTTCTAAGAGAAACAAATTGTACGGAAAGCTATCGAAATATTTTTTTTACCAATCAAAGATTTATTACTTGGGACATATCATATCTGGTGAAGGTATCGTTGTAGATCCAACGAAATTAGAGGCTATTATTGAATGTCCCGCACTAACAAACGTACATGAAGTACATAGATTTATGGGGTTAGCAGGTTATTACCGATGTTTCATCAAATGTTTTTCAAAGATAGCAAATCCAATTACAAAATTGCAGAAGAAAAACAATAAATTTGTATGGACAGATAAATGCGCAGAAACATTTCGAAAGATTAAGGAGTCATTAACGACAACACTGATACCAAAGGTCCTTGATATGTAAAAATAATAATTGGTATGCACATACGCATCCAAGGAAGGTTTAGGTGGAGTATTGATGCAAGATAGATGAGTGATCGCTTACCTTTCAAGGAAGTTAAGAAGACATGAAGAGAAATACGCAACGCATGACTTGGAGTTATTAGCGATTGTATATGCCTTGAGAGTTTGGAGACATTATCTAATTGGAAGAAAATTTGAATTAAAGATAGATCACTGTGGATTGCAGCATATATTTACTCAGAGTGACTTGAACACGTGATAGAGGTGTTGGCCATAATTACTTAGCGAATAGGACTTTGAGATTACTTACATTAAAGGAACAGTAAGTACGTGTTCCTTACTGGATCTTCTGCAGGAGCTTCAAGATCCAAGAGCTTGATGGCCAGAGTCTCAAAATAAGGTAATGTAGTTCGTTCTTTGAAGAAATTTATCGATCAAATCTCTTGAAGCAGTGGTAATTTGTTGAAATGCGAAAATTCCCGTGATTTCGAGCTATTTAATGGTGGAACTCTGTATTTTGAGCTGTTGACAGGGAAGCCGATCATTTCAAGCCTTTTAATGGCGTGAGCTGGTGATTTAGAGGGAAAAAACTGGTGAAGGAGAAGGTTGTCATTACTGGAGTTGTTGTGTGGTGGAGCTAGAATCGACTTATTGAGACTTGTGTGTTGATCGCTGGAGAGACTCGTAGTAGCCTCCATCCTCACTTGTTGTTGGATCCTTGAGATTTGTCATTTATGGATAGAGAACTGCATACCCGAGGTGAAAAAGAGAGACACAAAATTGTGAGCTAGTGTTGATATTGCACGTTGCACTAGCCACGAGAGACGTCGCGGGATCGATGCACAAAGTAGTTGAAGGGATGTGATGGATCAGTGCTCTTTCAAAGGAAACCGAGACTTGCAGAGCACAAATTCAAATGCGTAACACTCTTAGAAGGAATGCAATCCACACCGGAGCAATCCCATTCGTCCAAGACACCCTGCTGCAAGAATTTTCTGAAACCAAAATTCTCTTATTTTCTTCAATCAAAATTCTCTTATTTTCTTCAATCAAAATTCTCTTATTTTCTTCGGCAATTGATCGCCAGCGAAACCCTGCTCAGCTCAGCCTTCTCTGGAAATTCCTTCTGCGAATGCGCTGAGACTTCAAGCTACATATCGATAATAACAGAGCCCTCTGTGCAACCTCTCCATGGATGGAAAATGATTCTGATCTCCATGCATGTGACTGATCTACAATCTGTCTCTTTTTTTTAATGTTGTCAACAGTGGAGGGCAACGATCCCTGAATCGACTAGTCTGAGGGCGGTTACAGGAGCTACACATCTCCTGCTATTTGCTTGCTTGAGATGTAATAGACTTCTATGTGTTTTATTCCGCAAGATTGAAATGTTATTTATTATAGTGTTGGTGGAGATCTACTAGAGTTTGATATTCTGGAAATGAATTGTTGATTATACATTTGAGTGAGGACCGATAGTATGTGGCTCTTGGGAGATTGTCGAATCTGTCATGATTTGATAAAGGGGAATTGCACTCAAAGAAATGCAACCATCCAATAGAATAATGTGCATGCTGCACAGAGATGGTGAAGAGGATTCATCACGTCGAGGTTGTATTGGTGAAGATGTTGAGTTTTATCTCTACAAGACTTATTCCAGTCCTTGTCGTGGGCCCATAACCCACAGATTCGGTCTTTCATCATTTTTTTGAAGACTCCATTGTAAGGTGGTACGCGAGCAAAGTGTTTTCCTTGCCATATCTAGAGGAGCAATGTTATTATGTTCATCTGAGTGTGTTGATGAGATGGTCGTATTGTAATCTTGGTGTGCTATTGCAACACTGTTCCTGTTGAATTGCATGTTCGTTGGGTTTGCTATTTGTGTTGTGCATAGCGTTGTATGTTCTTGCTATTGGCGATGAGATTTCACTGTTTTGAAGGAATTTTGCAGCATTCTTGCTATGCTATGTAGAGGAGTGGTTGATGTAGAAACCATCTAGAAGTACTTTTTTGGAGCAGCAGGTCCGTTGGAAACCAGAGCTGCCATTTTGTTAAAGGAACTATTGTTCGTCCACATGGAAGGAGCCACCAGAGGAGCCGTCGTGGAAGAGCTGAGCCATCAGAGGAGATGCTAGTTCCTATGCAGAGATCGAATTACAGTGAGCCTAAGAGGTAGTGTTTTTGGATGAGTCAGGCTAAAGGACTCATTGATGTATTGTCGATTGATCATTGAAGGAGAGATTGTTTGTTGTAGATGCTTGTGTTGGTTGCTGTGAAGGAGCGCTCAACAAAAGGAAGCCGCCTTGTTGGTGCAGAGGAGATCGTGAGATAACTCTTCATTGTTGAGAAAGAGAATTTGTTTGTTGTTGTTGTTGTTGTTTGTAGAACTCTTTGTTGCCGTGAAGCGTATTGAAACCAGGAAACTGTGTTTTGAAGAGTTGCCAGCCGAAAGGGAAGAGAGTTTCGGTTGTGCACTGTCCTGGAGGATGCTATCGTTGTTTGCTGAGGACATAGAAAGGACAAAGGCATCATTGCTTGGAGGTGTTATAGAGAAATGAAGTGAGGTGTACGTGCTCATTCCGTCGGACTCACACATCCTCCAAATCAAGTCACAAAAGCGAGATTGAGTTGTGAGTGATATTTTTTGTTTGAAGTTGTGAGTATTTATTTTATTCAAGTTGTGTGAAGTGGTTATATGTGTGTCTTGGTCAAGAATGATGATGAGATGTAAATGAACATATTTAATGGGCTTGTAATATTGGGCATATGATTGGTAAGAGTATTGTTGATATTTTATGTACCTGATTGAATGTTGTAAGGGGTGCATGATCAGTTGTATCCGATACCCAAGTTTTTGGTCCAAGTTGTAATGCTTAGCCATAGGCAAGCTAAATTCCCCAGGTTTGTTGTAAGCCCTGTTAGTAAGGCATAAACATGCATATGTGTTGTAACGCAGAAGCGCATGTGATCACAGGATGTGATACTCTCTCATAGGCAGAGAGGTTGTTGTATCAAGTTGTGGAATTAACCACTAGGGTAGGTACAAGGGTGGCAGGTGTACTTGTATGCTAGCTTGATGTTGAATCAGAGACTT
>ML777447.1:458051-476317 GCA_009831015.1 Picea engelmannii | reverse complement strand
GAAACTAGAACAGGTGGTTGCCATTAAAGATTCAGATTTTGACGCGTCACTGCGTGAACTAAAACTGTATGAACAAAATGGTTTGGTCACCATGACCAAACTGTATGAACATAATGGAATTGGTCACCATGACCATCTAGTCTACACCAGGAGCAATCAAAAAATAGTATCCTGCAGTGAGAGAAAATAAAAGACAAAAGCATGGAGGCTTTACTCCACAGGCGAGCTCAAACGACCATGGATGTTGTACATAGGGGTGTACTTATGACCACACGTTGGACATTGAGTCCGTGCAGGAGCGCCCACCAATGCATCGAACATAATTTTTATTCTTTGGTCGAGGATGCGTTGTGAGTGCAGCTGATCATCTTTCTTTTGCCGAATTTTGAAAACAAGTTGGAGGTTCTCCTCTGAGAGTTGATTTGCACAGAGAATAGATCACTCCACTTCCTTTTCCTCCCCAGTGATCACCATGTTCTCCTCGACCTACCAGCTTGGGGGGATTTCCTCCTCCACCATGCAGCTGCCATCGCCAAACACCGGGTCCTATGGATTGATTTTCAGGGGGGAAAGAGGATTAGTGATCAAAGGAGTGTGCTCTCTTGATGGTGGAGTTTCCTCTTTAACTAGGTGATTGCTATTGATGGAGTGAGGGGGTGACGATGGAGGCTTCGACGCCGATGACTATTATTCCTAGGGCTAGAGGTGCGAGAAACAATGAGATCCAATTGGGAGGGGGTAAGTCTGTTGCACCTAGAGAGAGCGTTGTAGTACAACAAACCTCTCTCGAACTTCCCCATTCTCTTGGCATGGTGGAGAGAATGCAGAGGTTGGTTTATGGTGGAGCGAAGGCGGAAGGCGGAGGGGTTGTTGGAAAGCTCATGGGAGAGCTCGAAAGAGCTGAAGCATAGGAGTAAAATCAAAGGGAAATGCAGAGAAATCACCTGTGAGAGCCGAGGGACAAGAGCAGAGTAGCATATGGATAAAGAGAGAATTCACATGAGAGAGCAAGGGAGCAAACATAGTTGCAGAGGGAAAATGTGAGAAAATGCTTAGAAGAGACAAGGAGTAGGAGAAACTGCAGTGGGGGAATGAATGAGTTCACCAGGGTGATTTCCTGCATAGTACACCGCAAATTGATGGATAAGATAGCCATGAGAGCCGAGGTGATGACATCCCTAGGCTTGATATGCCTGGTCTGGCTTGCGTAAGGGGCCAGTAACCCTGCACGGTTATCTAGGTGCATTACCATTACTCTCCGCGGGGTGTAGGTCATTTTGCAGTAATGAGTGGAGGGTTGGCAGTCGTGGTTAATAACTCCCCAGGCCACCCCATTCCATCTGTCCTCTGACACTGACCAGGTGGCACCCCATCCAGGGGATTTCTCTATGTTATGTTAGACATGGACACTTATTGTAATAATTACGTCTAGTACTTTTATTTCTTAGGATATTTAAGTGTTGCTAATGAAATTAGATAGATTACCTTTTTATTAAGTAATGTCTCTACTAAATTTTGTTGTGAAAATAAATTCCAAACTGAATTTTTTATATTCGGTTTTCGTGTATTATATAGAGAATGAAACGTTACACTCATCCTTGTTTTGGTCTCCTATTTAGGCTTACAACTAGCCAATTGAAGGATTTCTTTGTTTTCCATTCACAAGATCTTTCTAATTGTTTCAATTGGGTTGAGGGAATCATATATTTCATCACCCTGATCATCATGCTCTAGTGTTCTCGTCTGGATCAACAAATAAACAAGTTAATTGAATGATTGTCAAAAATAATTCATATGAAAATCAGTGTTTTACCTGCTGCAAGTTGGTTGGTGCCTTCCCATGATCACCCTATCACATGTCAAATTTTTCCATGTCTCTGGGGTACAAATAAAAATTTTCAAGCTACAATACGAAGGGCCACTCAAATATCTCATAAATGGAGGTTGCATACAAGTTGCAAATTAATGAGTATACCTTATATATTTTCAACAGAAAGAAAGCATGTGAACCTCAAATTTCAGAGAATATGAGGAGACAAGATATACAACTATGAAAAGAAGTGTGAATATTTGTATAACCTTAATAAAATATTGTTCATTAATAAAATAACTAGCAAATCACACATACATAACAATTAATTAATTTAGGAGATATATAGGATTCACACAATTATGTATGTTATGGAATTTACACTGAATATACCTTTGGAAGTTTATTCACATAGATGAGAGGAAGATTGTAGCCATCAGGAATAAGCATCACAAGGTTATCAAATATGAGTTCAAGCAAATGATAAAATAAGCTTGTTCATTGGAAAGTTGGGAGGACAATTTGAATTCATCCCTTTTTGTGTTGATCTGGCCCGAATGGACAATGTCCTTTATGGTTCCAGTGTAATTGGCATAACACTGTTGGAATTTGGTATATTTGAACTTATATAATGCATCAATAGATAAATGAAGACCTACAATTAGACATCAATGTTCCTATGTATGTCGTAATTTCATTGACACTGAAGTTGATATGATTACATAAAATTACAAAATATTAAAACCTACATAAATGAGCATTAACAAACAATGTCAATCTAAAGGTGAACACCTATCAACGGAGGTCCATAATTCATATACAAGATCTTGCATCATTTCCTCATCGCGAAGAAACAAAGACAAACTTATTGAAAAGGAAGAAGAGGTTGTTACACCTTGAAAATGTAGTGTTCTAACTTATCCAACTCTATATAACTTAGGGAAAACATGTGATCCCTGGGTTAGAATGGCTTGTAAACACTTTGTATAATATAGCACACCTATTACAATGGTAGAATCCTCACTCCAGTGTTTCTTATAACACGAGTTACAACAACCAAAAGAATTGAGTAGTAGGATGCAAAATGAAATAATATGGAAAAATTCTAAGTTACCAGGACAGGGATACATATACACCATCTTTTTGAAAAGCCAAGATCTGAATACAGCAGGAAAATGGCCAGTACAAAAGATATAAAAAAAAAATTAAAATTAAAAAATAAAAATAAAAAATAAATCATACTTTATAATTTTATAATGTGGATATTTTGATCCTTGACAAATTTGCACATTGATTGCAGATTCCATACAGAAATATTTGGGGTTTCTATTATATTCGAAAATTGGAAAACATAAAGTTTGAAGTCTTCATGTTTCAAAATATTTCTATGTAAGAAAAAATGGATAAGTGTGAGTATTAATGTGGAACATAATCCCAAAATAATGATATGTTGCATCCATCAATGCCCCCTACAATACTGTAAGACATAAATTAGGGGAGGTTCCAAATGAGTTAGATTTTGTCTTTTCCTTGATCTTCAAAACTCTTGTAGTACAATCCATATTGATTATCTATGATGTCTTTGTAAAGGGTTAGAAAACAATTATAGATTTGGGCGACATTGTTGGTCCGGGGTCTCCTCTGTCACTCGAGCTAGGGCGTCCTCTATCACTCCTTTGTCTCATTGTCGGTCCTTTTTTTCTCTCTTTCTCACCGTGTCTCCTATTTTGAATATTGCAATCGAGGTCGGGTCAGGTCGGTCAAAATTATTCGATGTCCGGGTCTTGATCCTATCGGGAGGGTTTTGTTTGTTGTTCTCTTTGGTTTTTCAATTTGATGCAGGTTTTCAATTTTGGCGGGTTTTATAAAATAAGTATTATTAAAAATCCATATAATATAAAAAAGGTACTCTACAATTTATATTATACAATATAAATTTTACTATATAACAAATATATAATACAACTTATAATAATTTTTTTATATAATACAATTTATATTAAATTTTTATATATAATACAACTTATATTAAGGTTGTTGGGGTTATAGGGTTTATGGGTAAAGGGTTAGATGTTAAAATTTTTTGGGGTTAATTAGGTGTAAGGGGTTAATGGACTTAGGAGTTACCAATGTTATGGATTAGGTGCTATAGATATAAGTGGTTAGGATAATATGGTTTTATAGGTTAGTGAGTTGGGCATGATATAAACGATCATAGTAATATGATGTAAAGTGGTTACAGGGATTAGGGATGTCATCATCGACGACGATGATGACAATGACGACTAAAATGATGATTATGACAATGATTATCACGACAATGACGATGACGATAACAATGATTGTTACGAGGAAAATCTCTCTACGACTGGGGGTAAACCACAACAGACGGAAATGACTGCAGAAATCAACTCTAATCTCAAGTATGCTATATAAAAAAATATGCTAACAAGACAATATAATAGGCCTACCTCGTCCAAACGTTCGATGAAGTCCACCGTTGAGAACTTGACCCAAATAAATATACCTGCAAATAGTCCTCAACAACCAAGCAATGCAAGCATATGGTGATAATATATAATGTTAGCACGTTTGATAGCATAATCCATCAACATTCATAACAAATACACCCATGGAATAATAATTCAAACATTTGCGAGATATTAATTGGACGAGAAAAGAGTATTTCTATTAAGATATAATCAACAAAAGTGAATGAGTTACAAACTTCCGTGTTGGCACGGTTCAGAACCGAGAAACTAAGTTCCTTCTAGCTGGGCCTCCACTACTTCAATCCTCCACCAAAGGCAATCTCATATAAGAGAGACAATGAATTTCTTAATCAATAAGGGAAGAGCTTAAGGGATGAACAATGTGTTCAGACTTAAAGGACAAAGGGATGCAGACTGAAAGTGAATAATTTTTCCAAAGTAACTTTGCTCTCAAAGTTGAATTCTTTCTCTTCCTTTCCATAGCTCAGATTTGGCCCATTTATAGCCTTCAAGTGGAACTAAAGGGACGAGTCAAAAGGTTTACATTATATGTAAGGCCAAGGATCATTGATCTTGTGACGTGACATGAAAACCTGACACCATTGTTTTATTTTGGGCACATTTCCCGATGTACACAGGTTGTAGTGGTGCAACCTGTGTATACGCATGTTGTAATATAGGCAGAGAACGTATATGTGGAAAACTAATGTTTTTATCTCCGGGATTTGCAAAAAGGGACTTCAAGTCTGCATAGGGAAATGGAAAAAGACCCTCTGTGCAAGATTGCATAGGGTGAGGAAATTTTTTCTATAACAATGATGGTGACAATGAAATTAATGATGATGATGATGACACTGGCTATGACAATGATCATGCTAATTATGACAAATATGGTGATGATCATGATGATGATAGTGACAATGCAGGAAGAAAATGATGATGGAATTGACGATCTTGATGATGACAATGACAATGATGATGATGGTGAAAATGACAATGATGATGACATTAATGATGATGATGAAAATGACGATGACAATATTGATCATGGTGACAATCACTATTAAATATGACCAAATTTTCCACGCTTTTGCATTACTATTGCGACACTTTTCGTTGAACTTGCCACAAAAGAGGGTCTTATTTTTCATGGATCTTTTTTCGTCACTCTATTGACAATCCATAACTCATTGTGGAAATATCCATGAAATATGGATGCCTCATGTCATTCATTTGGTAAGCATTTCTTGCATCTTTTTTTTTACAAACATTCGTCTATATAGCGACAAAAATTTGTCTATATAGCGACAAACATCTGCTTTTGTTGCCATGAGAATGCTATATTTTCCACAATTGTTTGTCACTATATAGACGAATTTTCATGGAAAAAAACCAATGAAAAGTTTTTGTTGCCACGAGAATGCTATATTTTCCATGATTTTTCGTCGTTGTATAGACGAAAAATCGTGGCAAAACAAAAATGAAAAATTTGTGTTGCCACAAGAATGCTATATTTGCCACGATAGACGAAAAATCGTGGAAAAACAAAAAGAAAATTATTTGTTTCTTTGATAATGTTATATTTGCCATGATTTTTCGTCGCTATATAGATGAATGTTCGTGGAAAAAAAAATGGAAAGTTTTTGTTGCCACAAGAATGCTATATTTTCCATGATGATTCATCACTATATAGATGAGGACTGTAGGTTTAAAAAAAAAAATTGCATATTGGCATGAAATTACTCATGGCATTGGAGAGATTCAAAAAAAATGGTGACATTCTACATGCTAGCCACATGGAGGAGGTTGTATGATTGGAGAACACCTTACTTTGGATAAGGATAATTTGGAATTAAAGAGGATGTAATTGAGCCATATACATCATGAGGTGGCATGTATGCTTGCATTGAAGCATGGAGTTGACTTTGGGATGCATGTGTCATGACAACGCTCATGTAGAGGAAAAGGAGTTAGTGGATTACATGGCTTAGGAGGTGCATTGGTATCCTTGGAGGCTTGGAGGAGGATCATTGAAGTCCTTGGAAACTTGGAGGAGGACCATTGGTCACATATCATGGAGTACCCTTGCATTGGAGCCTTTATTGTCTACGACATCACCTTGGAGCTTGACATGTGTACCTTTGGAGTGTAGCACTCTGAGCCTACTTGTGGCTTTATAGGTTGATTTTAATGGTTTAGGACCACATATCTTTTATTTTGTCTAATACCTCTAATAAATATTCATATATATTGGGCCTAATGGTTAAGAACATGTGTTTCCTCTTAAGAGGTCACAAGTTCAAATCCAGAGGGGGATAGGGTATGTATACCTCCGTATACTTTACTAGTCAAATCGTTGGGCAGAGGGGGGTCCCTTGTCCCACAAACAAGGGGGTCGCATACACCAATTTGGTGTGGCTTAGCCATGACCTTAAAAATAGATTATTATTATTATTATTATTATTATTATTATTATTATTATATAGGAAGGAGAGAGTCATTCCATATCATCATCATTGTATGCCATCATCAACCATAAAGGATATATACATTCATCAATTCATACATCTAGCATGTGGCAAGTAAATTTCTAACCAGGAATCATCCCGAAATAAGAGTCCAACTAATTCTATAAAACACCAAATGATTTAATGTATAAGACTATAAAAAACATGCAACGGTAAATTAGGCACCCAATTATCAATTACTAATAGAATAAAACCAATGGGCTAACTAGACTATAAAAAACACATCAAAACCCTTACCTTATCAATATCCTTTCGCCAAGTCCATTTGTCTATACAACTTGATAAGAGTTGTCCACGAGTTACATTTCCATCGCCAAGACCTAGAAAAATCATCAAAGACAAAATTTGTATATGAGTAAATAATATATAAGCAAATAAAGAGGCATTTAAACATGTAAAAGACTCTAGAAATACTAAAGTGAAATACCTTAATGAGCTTCTGTTTGTTTCGATAATAGGTTATTCTCTATAGAACAGGCCAACCATGTGAAGGTGGAATCTCATATGCCCCCCCCCACCCCTCACATCACCCTCATTTCCCCATACCCAATAAATGATTTATTTTACATAGAAAACATATAAAAATTCATGCATAAGTAGGCAAGTCATCAAGATATATAAACATTCATTCATAAGGAGGCAAGTCATATAAAAATTCATTCATATTAATAATGGTAGTCATCAAAATACAAGTCATAAATTTATACAATCATTTTTTTATTTTTAATTTTTTAAACCCACGAGTGGGATATCATCATCCTCATTTGTCAATGTATTTCTTGCACCTTTTCCTAGTTGTGTTGATTGTTTTTCCATGCCCTCATGTACCATAATTCTATTACTTCAATGAGCAGGGTGTGGATGTTGTTAGCACCATGATATTCAAAGAAAAGAGTCAAGAGTGTAAATTCCATCATGTCCAATTTGTAATGGTCCACTTTCCTAAGTCTTGAATCACATTAAAAAGTGGGAAATTATGTGCTAAGGTCGAGTCATAGGTTAGGGTGAATGTCATGTAAAAATGTATTATGGTTCATCATCACCTTTCATGAGGTCATAGAAGGAACAATCATGACACTCCATGTCATTTGTATCATTGCAAACTTCAAAAGTGTACCCGCTGTGCAAGTTCACTGCACAAATCCTTAATTTTCCTTCAAACGTCTTATCACTCTGGATAACCAAATTTACTTAATTTGAGCTAAACCATTTCCATACTTGTTATTGTGTTGAGTTTCCTACTGCTTTCATTTGTTGCACAATGCGCAAAGGGTTACTGCTCTCATTTGATGTGAAAAGGATTTTGTTGCGCAGAGGATTTTGTTGCACAGAGGATTGTCCTCCATAGAGGATTTTTCTGCCCAGAGGATTTTGGTGTGCAAAGAATTGTCTTGCGCAGAGGATTTTGTGGCACAGAGGATTGTCCTATGCACATACTACATGGCACACTGTGAAAATGACTGGTTTAGTGGTCAACTTCAATATCAAATTTTGACCAACTAGAGAGGACTTTTGAAAATCCTAGAGAGGTTTTTATCAAGGACAGACAAAATAATAAAAAGCTCACTCAGATTTGCAAAAAGTGTCATATTTTTGGAGATTAGAATGAATATTTATTTCCCATTTTTCCATACTTAAGAATTTAATGTTTTGTTCATAATCTTTGGGTGCGGATCCCAAGAGATTGGAGAGGAATTTTAGAAAACTGAGAGAGGTGTTTATCAAGAACAGGTTCATATAAATAAACCTATCTCAGTTTTGAAAAATATATTTTTATTCGAGATATATGATGTCATATTTGACCCCTATTTTCCCAGTCTCATGCGCAATCTGATGTGTTTTTATTGTAGGTTATCGTTGCACAACAAACTTGTTGCACAACTGTGACAGAGCTTCTATAATCCTCAAGATCAGAAAGGAAGGGTAGGAAAGCATGACATATCATCTACAACGAATTTCGTAGGTCAAAGATCATTAGGATATGGTTTCAAAAGTGGATTTATCTATTATTATCTTGTAATTAATGAGTCAACTTTGACTCCTCTTTTTCAATAGTTAGTTCAGATATTGTTGCCAAGAGATTTGTACCTGTTTCTTAATTTAGGAAGGCTGTTAGGATTTGAATTGGGAATCATAGGAATATAATTTTGTATATATTTCATGAAGATATGAGAGCTAAGGGGAGGAGTAGGCAGTAGTATAGGCATTTTGATCCTCAATGTAATTTTTTGAATCTAAAGGAAATACAAATGCAGAAGTCTTGAATTCCTTATGAAAAATATTCTAATGGTGTTGATCTGAAGATTTTACTCTTCTTTGTATGTATTCCTTATGTACTTATTTTCATCTTCACTTTTCTTCTCTTTAAATTGGTAAATTAAATTCCATAATTCATCTGATCATGCTCTAGACTTAAACTGATTTAAATTTTGTCTATCTTCTTAACTAAAGTCAGAATTCATCCTTTTTTATTCTCTGATCCTGTTATGTGTTGTTTCTTCTTTCACCCTACATAATCAAACTCAACATTGAAGTTCATCACCTTGTTTAGCCTTTGTTCCTTTGAGGAGTTCTACCTACCAGGCATTGTTTTCTTTTGTTTTCAGGGGTTGACTCCATAGCCCTAGAAACACTATACCTTTTTGCTAGCAAGCCTTGAAAAAACTATCTCAAAATTCTAAATCTAGCCATCAATTCAAAGCAACCTGTCTATTAGAGATCAAGTCTCAGAGAGAGCCCTCTTTAAATTGGAAAGGCTAGTTTCCAGTATTAAAGTTGGTTTGTAGGCTACCTTTGTAGATTGTTTCTTCAGCCCAACAATTTACTCAATGATAACATTTTTGGCGTCGTTGTCGAGGACCGAAGGTGAAATCTTCCCTGGGATAAATGACAAGGATCATATTTGACTTTTGATGGTGAACATAGGTCAAACACAAATAATGTTGTACCATTCACCTGACTACTCTTTTTATGATTCAATTGGATTCAAAGACTCCACTAGGGGGCGGGATCCATTGACAGAGACATGGAAGGACATCATGGGAAAACCAGGTATCAAAGCTTCAGTTTTTTCCAAGAGATCTTATTATTTTTCATCAGTTACCTCTTGTCTTTTCCTGAGAAAGTTAAAATAATTTTCCTTTACCTACTTTATTCAAATGAAGACTACAGATCTATACTCGACTCTCCTTTAAAATTTGTACATCATTCTTTTGAAGCTGTAAATACACCTCCTTTTTGTATTGGTGATCCTGAACAAGATATTAATGATAACCATAGCCAAGCTAGTGAGCCTCTAGATACTAAAGTTGATATACCATCTCATGTACCTGATTCTACACTTACCAAGACCATAGGAAGATATAGGCCTTTGAAACTACCTTCTATACTTCATGACTTTCCAACAATGTACTATAGACACCTACATGTGTTCGATGGTGAACTTGAGAATATTTCAGCTGAAAAACATGTCCAGGATTTTGAGCATTTTGCAAACCTCTTTGAAATCGAACATGATAATGTTTTAATGAGAGCCTTTTATCAATCATTGCAACGAGAGATCAAAGAGTGGTTTAGACATTTATATCCTAGGACCATCAGCTCATGGGAGGAATTGAAGAATTTCTTTTTGAAATTTTGGGGAAAGAAGAAATATTTGGATCTACATCTTACAGAGTTTTATGCCATGAATAGGCAGAGAAATGAAACTATCTATATGCTCATTAGGAGGTTTTCCAATATGTATTACAACTTTCCCAAGGAAATTCAATCCACTGAAGTTGTTTCCATGCTTCATTATGGAAAAACCTTTCATCTAGATTTGTCTTTCCTTCTGATGGAAAGAAGGTCTAAGACCTTACAATAGATGTTTGATGATGCCCAGGAAGTGGAAGACAATATTCAAGCGTGTCAGAGGATACAAAATCATAATTTAGATAGTGTTTCAAACACATAGAATGGTGGTGTAGCAGAAGAACATGAGATTGTGCATAAACAAGAAGTTGATTTACATCCTGATCTTTTTCAACATGAGCAAAAAAATGATTGTTCCATGCATTTTTTCGAATTTTCCAATGATGACATTGTTGCAGAAGATAAGGATCAGCCTACTAAAGAGAAAGTTGATGTACCAATCTTTTTCCTTGTGGATGACATTGCAGATGTAGTTGACTTGTCCAAATATTGTGAATATAATGATAATTATGAGATTAATTTTTCAGAGCAGCCAATTGCATGTTCTCCATCATGAAGTGTTTAGTTTCAACAGTTTAAGGAAAGCATTCATCATGCATGTTTTATTTGTGAAAGCGATGAATAACATGAGGAAAGTACTTAATCAGGTGAAGGCAATACTCTACCCCTATGATTTTCTTCATTTCGATTATTGGAGGAGAATTTTCATAGTGTTATAGGTCAACAGTTCCATATTTATTCTAGTGAACATGGAGAAGACAATAAGTTTGCTGATGAAAATTCCATGCCTTTGTGCCTCGGTTCATTTGAAACGTTAAAAGAAAATTTCAAAATCACCACTGAAACAAAGGGGTGTGAGCTAGTGCAAGATAATATAACCTCATTGGAACAAATTGATAACAAATTGCAATAGCCTTATCATGTATTTCATGACTCTATAGCATGTTATATGGAGTGTTTCAACATTCAAAATTTTCAACCTATGATGAGTTGTAAGTTTGGAAATGAAGATGATGGTCAGTTAGTGCCAAAACCAATAGTATCCTCATTGTCAACATATATTTTATTACAACAATCTAATGCAGATTTATAGACCTCCTATGACAACTTATTGAGTAAATCACATGAAAGAAAATATGCAGGTGAAGGGGTAAATTTATGGCACATAAATAATCTAAAGCAGTATATGAAAGTAGAAGATACACATGAACAGTCCATGCATAATAACCATATTGTAGACTGCTTTTGAAATCAGCGAAACATCCATGATTTTTATGACCCTATAGATGAATATATGGAAGGATTATTAAATTTAAATTCACATCCATGTCTCCACTGTGAGAAACAGAAGTATTATAAGTTACCCTTGTCATCACATGTTCCAGGGTCAATTATGTTCAAGCACAATCAAGGAGTCAATTTATGTGAGAAGATACTTGATTGGCTTTATTGGAAATATGAAATTACTTGATTCAAAAAATTTCCTTGCAACTTAGAGTAGGTAGGAGTGTGAATAAGCTCAACATGGAAATCATCTCTTTCAACATTTTTTCAGTTTGTAGCTTCAATTTGATTTTCGTTCAGTTGCATAATAAGTTTGTGGTGGAACATATCAGGTTTGGATTTCAGTGGGATTGGTTTCTGGTCAGCAAGCGAGTAGGTTATAAGTTACAGTTGGAAAGTTGAGTTTGGGAGCTCCCAATGGATAGGCACAGGTTCTAAGAGTTATTTTCTACCTCACTGGGAGGATAACATCCCCATTGGAGCTAGCTATTAGGACCATGATTTTCAAAGCAAAGAGTCAAGAGTGTAAATTCCATCATGTCCAATTTGTAATGGTCCACTTCCCTAAGTCTTCAACACATTATAAAGTGGGAAATTATGTGCTAAGGTCGAGTCATAGGTTAGGGTGAATTTCTTGTCAAAATGTATTATGGTTCATCATCACCTTTCATGAGGTCAGAGAAGGAACAATCATGTCACTCCATGTCATTTGTACCATTTCAAACTTAAAAAATGTACCTGTTGCTCAAGTTCTCTATGCAAATCCTTAATTTTCCTTGAAACGTCTTGTCACTATGGATAACCAGATTTACTTCATTTGAGATAAACCCTTGCCATCCTTGTTGTTGTGTCGAGTTTTCCACTACTTTCATTTGTTGTGCATTGCGCAAAGGGTTACTTCGCTCATTTGTTCCGCAGAGGATTCTGCTGCGCAAAGGATTTTGTTGTGCAAAGGATTGTCCTGGTTAGACGATTTTGTTGTGTAGAGGATTTTTTTGTGCATAGGATTGTGTTGCACAAAGGTTTTTGTTGTGAAGAGGATTTTCTTGTGCATAGGCTACAAGGTGCGTTGCGCAAATGAATTTTTTAGTGATCAAATTCAAGATCACTTTATGACCAAATGGAGAGTAACTTTGAAAATTCCAAAGAGGTTTCTGTCAAGGATAGACCAAATAATAAAAACCTCTCTCATATTTTCAACAAGTGTCATAGTTTGGGAGATTCAAATGAATATTTATAGACCATTTTTCCATATTTAAGCATTTAATGTTTTGGTCATCATCTTTGGGCGCGGATCCAAAGATACTGGAGAGGAATTTTAGAAAATTGAGAGTTGTTTTTCTCAAGAACAGGTTCATATACAAAAAAATATCTCAGTTTTGAAAAATATATTTTTATTCGGGATATGTGATGTTATAATTGACCCTTATTTTCCCAGTCTATTGCACAATCCGTTGTGTTTTTGTTGTAGGTTACTGTTGCACAACAAACTTGCTGTGCAACTGTGACAGAGCTTCTAGAATGCCTCCAGATCAAAAAGGAAGGGTAGGAAAGTGTGACATCACATATACAATGAATTCCACAGGTCAAATATCATCAAAATATGGTTTCAAAAGTGTATTTATCTATTATTATCTTGTAATTAATGAGTCAACTTTGACTCCCCTTTTTCAGTAGTTAGTTCAGATTTTGTTGCCAAGAGATTTGTAATTGTTTCTTAATTTAGGAAGGTTGCTAGGATTCGAATTGGGCAGCATAGGAAGATATTTTTGTATATATTTCATGAAGCTATGAGAGCTAAGGGGGGGAATAGACATAAGTATAGGCATTTTGATCCTCAATGTAGTTTTTTGAATCTAAAGGAAATACAAATGCAGAAGTCTTGAATTCGTTATGAAAAAGATTCTAATGGTGGTGATATAAAGATTGTACTCTTCTTTGTATGTATTCCTTGTGTACTTGTTTTCATTTGCACTTTTCTTCTCTTTAAATTGGTAAATTAAAGTCCAGAATTCATCTAATGGTGCTCTAGACTTAAACTGATTTAAATTTTGTCTATCTTATTAACTAAAGTTAGAATTCATCCTTTTTTATGATCTCAACATGTTATGTGTTCTTTCTTCTTTCACTCTACATAATCAAACTCAACATTGAATTTCATCACCTTGTTTAGACATTTTTCCTCTGAGGATTTCTACCTACCAGGCATTGTTTTCTTTTGTTTTTAGGGGTTGACTCCATAGCCCTAGAAACACTATACCTTTTTTCCAGCAAGCCTTGAAAAAACTGTCTCGAAATTCTAAATCTAGCCAGCAATTCAAAGAAACTTGTCTATTAGAGATCAAGTCTCAGAGAGAGCCCTCTCTAGATTGGAAAGGCTAGTTTCCAGTCCTAATGTTGGTTTGTAGGTTACCTTTGTAGATTGTTTCTTCTGTCCAACAATTTACTCAGTGATAACAGAGGTAATTGCAAATGAGCATCAACTACAACAACGAAAATGGTCATATTGATATGCTAAAATATTATTGAAAGAACTATTTCATTATTTCAAATAACTTTACAATATTGTTCCTTACTCGTCTATCTAGCAGTGATAACTGGTGTGTTCATTCTTTGCATCATTTTTCCTCTTGCATTTTACCCTCATGAGATACATACTCTTCCATTGAAATAAGAAACTTTATAAGTACACGTCAGCAAATAAATATATATAATCATATTGCATACTTCTATTTCTAAAGCATACATACTTGAATGGCTAGTCTACTCCCCAATATCATATGACAGGCCCTCCCACTATCAACTGGTAATTTTTTATGAGTACTGCTACCCTCACTGCTTCGATTTCTCTCCTTCTTAAAAAAAAAAAAAACATTTAGCTATTGGTGATATAATCAATCATGAATATATTTTACAAGTATACTAAAATGATGGCCTTATTGATTTTATTTACCTGCATTTGCATAATTGGGGAGATTGGGGTATGCCCCAATATTTTTTGATATTCAACCACACTTTGAAAACCAAACTTGAAAAAAATCTTTAGGTCTTCCTCGGTGGCAGGGGATTTGAACGAATTTCCCTGCAATGCATAACATCAATAAAATTGCTTGTAATAAAACATCTATTTGTTTGCTATTGTTAAATAAATATTCTCCAAAATTAATTATTTAATTCTTACGATTCATGCTCTTAGTTTTTTGTAGCCACCCTGGCCCAGTTTATGTTTCCCATTCTTTTCCATTAAAGACTTTGTTTCTTTGGAGGTGTCAGGAAGCCTATGAAAATTTTGAAATATATTAGATGTTGCAATTGTTATTTAAAACAAAACAAAAAATTGAGCATATTTCACTAAAAATATTATATGTGTTGTACCTTGCTTTACCAGGTCGTGGTTCTTTTCCTTGTATTTTTAGAAAATTCTCCTTTGCATCCTCTATCAGTGCCTTACACTCTTTCTCTCAAACCATGGGAGGGCGCTCATACTTGAAGTTTTCTTCCAATATTTTCCTATACTGGGCCCTGCTATATTTCAAACTCTCGCCAACTAAATGGGTGACCACTTTTTTGTTGAATTTATTTCCAAACAAGTTTACCATATGGATTATCAATTCATGTTTCAAATTCTTATATTGGCCATTCCACCTTGAGAAAATGGTGGGGCCAAAAATCTCCAATGCCTTGTCATTCAAGTTCCTATAGAATACATTATTTCCTGCAACAAATTATTATCATTAATTTAAAATAATTTCGACATATGTTCTTTTCAATTACATGATAAAAATACATCAATTAATTAATAAATACATGCAATATTTTGTATCTTTATTGGAACAAAGTCGACATCCACCAGAAAGGTGAAATCTAGTGATCTCGTTCATTTCACTCGTGCTTCTCTAGGATAATCTTCCTCGCAATCGACACTTGGTTCATCTCCAACATCATGTGGAGTCCCAATGTTTGTATGACCCTGCTTGGGCATGCCATGATACTCAAAATTAGTATGCTCATCATTTGATTCGAGGCCAACCCCAGGAGAGTAAAAAATCCTCATTGGTATGCTATGTTGACGTTGTGGCTGCATTGGAGCATCACTCCTACCAATAACAGTCTCTATAGGTTGTCCACTCTCGGGTTTTAAAAATGCCTACAAAAGGAATACTTGAACTTATCATATCATATAAAAAATATAAAACTAAAAATAATAAATGAATATTTTTCATAGCTGATAAAATTATGTAAATATTCCACTTACCCCATAAGAATGTATTTGAGATTTCATCTCATTAATTCTTGCGTTGGTCTACTCTGTCGTGGGTCTTCTTGTTGATTAAGGTTGATTGTCATTGATGTCAACCCTTGAAGAAAGCCCCATAGCACAAAGGTTTGGGTAATGGATCCAATATTGTTTGATGTAAATATGACTCATTATTGTTTTTTCATAGTTGATAAGAAGTAAATATGGATGAACTCCAAAGTGGTCCCCTTATGGTGAAAGCCCTCACGGGAAGACACTTTATGGAGTAAGAGAACCCATGCTTAATTGTGGAATAATGAGATGAAGGAAAGTGAAATTGTCAGGGAAAATATCCTAGATGGATAGTGATTTTCATGTCATTTTCGGTGGTATGTGGAACGTCACATAATTCCTCACGATTAGAGAGTTATGGCCATAAGAAGTTGGAGACCCCAGGTTTGGGTAATGGACCCAAGTTTGTTTGATAGGTAACAGTATGATTTATGATATATTTTTAGATAATACTATTCTATATGGATAGTACATGTCATGCCATTTCTGGTGGTATGTAGAACGTCACATAACTCCTTATGGTTTGAGAGTTATGGCCTTACGAAGTTGGAGGACCCTCATATGTCATCTAGAAGCCCCAAAAGGTCAAAGTAGTCAAAGTGGTTTAAGAGATTTTAAAAGGTAAATAATAAAGAGAAGTTATGAGTGTATTATAATTCAAAGTGAATACAAAATAAATTATTTCAATAATAAATTTAATGGAGAAATTAGAAGTGGACCCAACCCTAAAATAAGGAAAGTGGGCCAAGTGACCTAGAAGATTTTTTTAAGGAAACTACTTGGAGAGTATAAATAAGAGGCAAGACTCTCTCATTTGAAACACACTTGAGAATATTGAATATATATAGGTTTCTGAGGTATAAAAATGATATCTAAGCCGAAATTCTGAGGAAAGTGAAGAAAAGAAGGCTGAAATGCAAGGAAGGATAAATTATTTTGATGGTGTTTTCTAAGGTATGTTATTTACAGGTCATCTCACCATTTTCGCTATAACTTTTTTTATATAATGATTCAGATCCTGAAATTTCTATGCAAGTGAGAAAAAATATCCAAGCATCTTTGGTAAAAAATTTATCTTGTGGGTCATTGTATTTTGGGAGTTACACTCCGTGGAAAATAGGGTTTGTGGCCAGTCCTGAAACTAGTCAAAATCAGGTGTTTCGAGTAAAAATGTCATAACTTCTTCATAATAGATCCAAATTCAGTGAGACCAAATGTGTTGGTTAGGGTACAACCTTTAGTATTCTGTGTAATAGTTTAATATCAATTCATCAAATATTTTGTGCGGGGAATACTCTAAAAGTTTGCTCTCTAGAATAAGCCAGAATTCAGCAAGGTATGCCATTTTTTCTATAACTCCTTTTCTGAGAGGTTCCAAGTACTGAAACTTGGAGGAATTGCAGAAAAATCACTGAAGAACATTGTGTATAAGTTTTAGATATTTATACATTATAGGTTCAAAGTTATGATTACTTCAAGTTAGGGTTGTTGACTAATCCAAAACTAGGCATGTGAGACTAAAGAAAAGTTTGATGGAAATTCTAGTCTCTTGTTTTTAAAGTTAAAGAAGGTTTGCAGGAATGTGATCATATACACCAAGTCTATTACAAAACTACAAATCATATTTGGATGATGAAATTGATGAGGGATTTTGGTTGTGGTACATGGTTGAGACAAATAGTTGATGAGTTGGCACACATACATGAGGTGTATAGTTGATGATGTTGGTACATATTGATGAGTCATAGTTTATGAGTAGTTGACACATGATTGGTACATACTTTGTACATGGTTGGATGCACTTGTTTATGGTACAGGTTGATTACAGGTTGGTGCATGGTTGATGCACTTATTTATGGTACAGGTTGATTACAGGTTGAGGTACAAGTTGATGCATGGTTGATGCATGGTTTAGATTTATTGGTATAGGTTTACAGTGGTATATCTCACAGTGATAGTGTGACAGTGGTTCCATCATTCTACTTCTACTTCAGGGTGGTAGGACAGGGCAAGGACAGGTGGTTGTAGCCACCTTCCAATTGTAGCCGGAGAACATTGGGGGTTGTAGCCTCCTTCTAGTTGTAGCCAGAGAATTGGGGAGTTGGAGCTTCCCTCAGGTTGTAGCCTGAGAAACTAGGGGGTTGGAGCCT
>ML777447.1:422680-450432 GCA_009831015.1 Picea engelmannii | reverse complement strand
TTGTTTATGGTACAGGTTGATTACAGGTTGAGGTACAGGTTGATGCATGGTTGATGCATGGTTCAGATTTATTGGTACAGGTTTACAATGGTATATCTCACAGTGATAGTGTGACAGTGGTTCCATCATTCTACTTCTACTTCGGGGTGGCAGGACGGGGCGAGGACAGGTGGTTGTAGCCATCTTCTGGTTGTAGCCGGAGAACATTGGGGGTTGTAGCCTCCTTCTGGTTGTAGCCAGAGAATTGGGGAGTTGGAGCTTCCCTCAGGTTGTAGCCTGAGAAAATAGGGGGTTGGAGCCTCCTTCCAGTTGCAACTGGAAAACAAAGAAAGTTGGTGCTTCCAATGAATGTAATTCTTCAAGACATATAAGAAAAAGCATTCTGTGGTTTTCTCCCGATTTGGGTTTCCACGTAAAACATTGTTGTACTGTGTATATGTGTGATTGTTTATTTCTTACTTATCATTATTGGATAATAATTCTACATTGATATAACATTTGAAGAAAAAGGATTATAATTACGCTATTACTGATTCACCCCCCCTCTCAGTAATCCAACACTTCTGCTAATCAAACCAAGTAATTCTATGTTTTCC
Source organism: Picea engelmannii (assembly GCA_009831015.1). NCBI lineage: Eukaryota > Viridiplantae > Streptophyta > Pinopsida > Pinales > Pinaceae > Picea > Picea engelmannii. Next base: position 449,836 of record ML777447.1, on the reverse strand, counting down.
CTTTTTAGGGCCTTCCTAACAGTTTCCATTGGGTTTGCCGAATAAAATATTTATTCCTCAATCACCTCATAATCCACATCAAGTGTGGACTACAAACATCAAACAATAAAATTAAGGAAATTGATTTTAACATTAAATAAATTTAGTTATTGTAATCATATTTAGTTAATATTAATATTTACCTGATGTGGCACAATAGATGACTTTCCACGGTCACCCTGGACAGATGTAGTTGCAGGTGAATTTCCATGTTCACCCTAGACGGATGTAGATGCAAGTGACTTTCCACAGTCACCCTTACAAAATAAATCAATCAATATAATTTATGAAAACAATTGTAACATTAAAAAAAATAGATATTGTAATCATATTAAAAACTATTATATAATAAAAAAAATGTTATTACATCAAATTTTACCTGCTCGGAGCTGCATCCATACCATGTGGGCATCCAAGCATGATCACTCTGCCACAATGCAAGAAGAAATACAATTAATGCAAATGGTTCAATTAAATGGTATATAAGATAATTAATGAAAAAAAAATAATAATAAGAGTGATTGATCAAATGTTGAGTTAAATAGTATATAAGATATTTACCCCCATAGTAGCATCCCCTCCATATATTAAATTCAAATTGTAATCGATCAACAACTCTTCACCTGCAACTATTGATTTTATTCCACATACGAATATACGATTTCCTTCATGCCCCTCAAATATGAAATTTGGTTTCTTAGTTGTTTTCCATGGTCGTGTACTATTTATTAAGCCCACAATGTTTTTGGAAGCTTTTGTCCTTCCATCAATATACATAGTCACCCCTTTGTTTTGATTGTTGTCTACTAGTTGTATATAATTTGCAGCAACTATGTATCTCCACATACTTCATGTATATCAAACCAACATCAACTAGTTATTTTATTTGTAGCATGGTCTGACATGCTCCATCAATTCAGTTACAGTGTCGTATTTGACCTTTATGCCATCCATGGAAAATATCGCCAATCCATGTAAGGAGGATGGAGCAATGTGATACATCCTCCCATTGATGAAGAAATCTGTGTCCAATTGAGGTAGCTCCTTACGTACCCTACATGGTTGCACTAGATGTCTATACCTCAAGAGGAACTCAATGTCACCTATGCTCTTATCATCATAATCACATGACCCTCCTTCGAGAATAAAAAATTTCATGCGTCTACGAAATATTGTCCTTACCTTTTCAACTCTAGTTGATTTAGAATGGTTATATCTAGTACAATACATCTCACTTTCAACCTCTCCTAGTATATCTTGATCCTCAGTTGAGGAAGATGGATCTGGCAAGCTGTGAGTTGCAGTTTACACAGGCTGTGAATATCAGTTGATACGGGCTATAATTTGCAGCATAGACAGGCTGTGAGTATCAGATTACATAGGTTGTGAATATCAGTTGATACATGTTGTGAGTAGCAACATATATATCAACAGTTATATCAGTCCATAAAAGGCATAATTTTAGCACTCAGGCAACACACAAATTCTTCCACAGTGTTGGTATACAACATAGGTATTTATCACCAAGTTTTTGAGTCTGTTACAGGTTACAGAGTCTGGTCTAAGCCATCTTGGCAAGCTCATTAAGAGAAGAATTTCATGGTGGAATATTTGTAAGTGACCATACATTACTAATGCAATAAAATAAGATTGTTTGTTGGGTTTTTTCTCCGTGTATAGGGTTTCCCCAGGGTATATGCATTTTGATCTTGCATACTGGTAAATTCTTATGGTTTTTTCTATTCTGGTTTATGGAGTATAGTAAGCTAAAATCAAAGTGTTGAAGAATTTAAAGTAATAATATGCATATTATATCAAGCTCGAAAATTCAACAACTATAACCCCCATTCCCAAAACCCCTCAAACTTATCACCATTGATCCTTAACATATAATTTATAAAGGACTACCAATGAAAATGAAATACAAAGTCAAGGAAGCAAAACCTACAAAACCTCCATTTGTTTTTAATCTATGTCGGTCCTTCAAGCTATTTTTCTATATCACACGCCTTTAACGATTCCTTGTGCATAAAGTTCAATGATTCCTTGTGCATAAAGTGGCCACCTGTTAGTTGGTCCAGAGTGTTCTTAGATTACAAACAAAATGACCACTTACAAGATTTGTCTAGAATACACTTAAATTTTAAAACAAACAAAATTTGTAGAGTAGTTGCAAACAAATGGAACTCGACCAAAATAGTTCATGTAATTTATAGTTTCAAGACACAGTTACAGTTATGATTGGGTGTTGTACAATAACTAAAGGGTGAGTCAATAACTTATGTGCGGATTATCTATGAGAATCAAGGGTGAGTTAAACCTAATTTTTATACATTGCAAAGTCTCTCCTTCCTTCACTGTGTAGATCTCTCTTCACCCCCGTTCTCCATCTCTTAGGCGCAAAATTAGAACTTTGGGTAGGAAAACCAACATCGAGTGGTTTCTTAGCCTTTATTTCAAACTCCTTCATAGGTTTGGTTGGAAATTCCATGCTAAGGGAATAAAAATTCCCCTCTTGCATGAATTGAACATGTCGAGGGCATCAAAATCCCCCTCCCACACAAATTGACCAAAAGTGAAGTTTCAAAATTTTCAAAATATAGTTGATATGAAAAGAATCAAGTTTACAAAGATATTTTACAATACATTAATAGGAAGAGCTTGGATATCCATTACTAATTTTGGTGACATGATATCAGGTTTGGATGGATAGGGCTCCTCCTCTGTCGTTGTCCAAATGTGTGAGTTTCTTTGTGAGTCTTGGAATGGGTAGTCGGGTTTTGTTGCTATGTGCCTAGTCTTGGAATGGGCGGAGCGACCCTTTGATACTCTGAGATGGGTGAGACTGACCCTTTGTTTCTTTGAGATGGTTCTCTGAGATGGGAGACACTGACCCTAATTTTTTTCTCTAGATGTCATGAATGGGCGCGCGAGCGGGCTAGTTTTAGTTTTAGTTTTTATGTTATTTTTTTTTTAATATAATATATATATATATATAGTTTTATGTTGTGATTTTTTTTTTGTTTTTAATATAATCATATGCAGTATCTCGCAAGACGATGACTTATCAACAATCAGTTCACTCATTGGATCATTATCCTCGAGGAATTCGATTTAGAATTTGTAACCCCAAATAGCAAAAAAGAATTAGTTATGTCTGATTTTATCACCAATCTCTCATCTTGCACATTAAACCCACTTCTAAATGCCAACATCCCCAATGAACATCTTGTTTCCATCTAATAAGATGATCCATGGTATGGTGACATCTTGATGACCTATCTACAAATGAAGAAATTTGGTCACCATATTTCTACCCATTAAATGAAAGATACCAACCCTCTATATGGACATTGAGCTCCTTCCTAACACAATTCCATATTTAGAAAAAATAATAGTCACTATAGAGAAAATTAATAAGTATCATCGTAGTTCGTTACAGAATAATGAAGCCATGAAAAAACACTCCAAATCCCACTATGACCATCAGGTATACCCTCACACCATTAGTGAAGGTGACTTAGCCTTGGTTTATGACACAACCAATGAGACATTTAGTATAGGAAAAATTGAAACTCTCCAGTGGGCCCCTTTATTATCAAACACTACTTAACCAAAGGGGATTACATGTTGGCTTTCCCAGAAGGAGACCTCTTCAAAGGCCTTTTCAATGGGTTATATTTCAATAGGTTTTACCCATGAAACCACACTCACTGTATAGTCAATAATGTATATAAAACATTACTTTTTTGGTTTATAATTTCATTTTTTGTGTTCCTCCTTTGATTTTTTTTATCAAAATTCTTGATGATTTTATTTCTTGGTTTTCTAGTTGATTGACCCACCACATACCACATTAGTTTTTTCTTGTGAAACTAGTTGTTGGACTCAAAATATATCTTCATTAGCTTGGGCCATTTATTTACCCTCCCAAATGCTACTCCACTCAAGTGGTGTGTGCATAGGACCAACCACCAACAATCATATTGAACACACCATGGTGAATGGATTGCTCATCGATGTGACACATGTTAAAATCAAACACCTCAAGGTCCACTTAGATTCACAGATCCTCATGGAAAAATTGAACAACATCTATCATGTTTGTGATCCATGTAAGAAATATTTACAAGTTAATATTTTATCAAGGAATTTTGATACCATTACATTTATCCACATTCCTAGAAGTGATAATCAATTTGTAGATAGCATTGCAAATGAAGTCTTATATTTGCATTTGTCTCATTAACACATTCATAAGCACTGGTAAGTAGAAAAAAATGTTGCATAGAATTTGTATCACACTATTAACAATAATGAATGCTAAGGAATAAAACACATGAATATACATGTTGTTCATCAGCAAACACATAATCATAAGTGGAAACAAATCGTGTGTGTGTGTGTGTGTGTGTGTGTGTGTGTGTGTGTGTGTGTGTGTGTGTGTGAAGCACCTAGATCAACAAAACCACCCAAAAAAAAAAAAACTTTATGATTTGATCTTAAACGTACCCACTCCCTGGGTACCTCTAACTTCACCCTCTTTAATTGATTCTAAATTTTGATACCAATTAATTATTAAAGACACATGAAATGGGCACATGCAAATAATCAAGATTCATGCTAAACTTAAAAATAATGCTTAATCATGCTATGTACATCAATAGCCAAAATTAAGGCACGTTAAAAATACATATTTTAGAGATAACACACACTAGAATGTCGAATTTCAGTCCATACAAGCACAAATTGGAAAAATTTCAACGTTGGCCCTATCAACATGTTAGTTATAAGCAGGGTCAAGTACATGAGAAGGCATGCCTTATTGTTGGTTTTTGATAGAATAACCAAAGAATATTTGATTTTCGAATTGTTTGTGTGAGTCATGTTTGATTTCAACAACCCTCCCATACCGACAATGCATGCATCTATTCTAACCATGTCAAATTTCAGTCCATACAAGCACAAATTGAAAAACTTTCAACGTTGGCCCCATCCACATGTCAGTTATAAGTGGGGTAAGTACATGCGCAGGCGCGCCTTATTGTTGTCTTTTGATAGAATAAGTAAAGAATATTTGATTTTTGAATTGTTTGTTTGACTCATGTTTGATTCTAGAAACCCTCCCATACTATCAATGCATGTGTGTTGTCCTAGCATGTCAAATTTCAATCCATAAAGCACAAATTGAAAAAATTTCAACATTGGCCCCATTCACATTAATTATTCTATATGCTTGTTTTTTTATTGTCTAATTTTTTGTGTGATTCATGTTTTAGTACAAAAACCCTTCCATACCTTCAATGCATCCGTCTATTCTAACCATGTCAAATTTCAGTCTATACATGCAAAAATTGGAAAAAAATCAGCATTGGCCCCATTCACATTAATTATTCTATAGGCTTGTCATTTGAATTGAGGAATTGATTGTGTGAGTCATGTTTGAGTCTGGAAACCCTCCCATACCATCATTGTATGTGTCTAGTCTAACCATGTCAAATTTCATTCCATAAAAGAACAAATTGAAAAAATTTCAACGTTCGCCCCATCAACATGTCAGTTATAAGCGGGGTCAAGTACATGAGCATGCACACCTTATTGTCGGATTCTGATTGAATAACCAAATAATATTTGATTATAGAATTGTTTGTTTAACTCATGTTTGATTCTGGAAACCCTCTGTTAAGCCCTAAATAGTGGTTCATTGCCCCTTAATTGGGGCATATTACATTAGTAATGTTATTTTATTTATGTCAACTTTAGTCCATTAGTTGTAATTATACCTCCTAGTCTCCTATATATACCAAGGAGACATTTTCATTTGGAATCACCTTGTATTTGGACATTTATGTGGGAATAAGGAGGTTTCCCCCTTGAAGAGGATTATTATCTGAATTTCTCTCTTTTTTAAGGCGTTGAGTACTTATTCTGAGGTTTTTCTATGCTATATTGATATTTGGTTCCTAACATATGGTATCAGAGGTTAAGGTCTTGGGGTTTCATTGCTACATATGAGACACTTTGGCATTTTCGCTATAAATTTTTTTCTAAAATGATCTAGAAGGAAATTCTTGGAGGATATTTATGAGATGAATCGAGGTACGTTGGGTTAAAATTTCATCTCTTGAGGCCTTATACTTTCATAGATACATCCTTTTTAAGATAGGGTTCTGGAATCATCCTGAATTGAGTCATTGCAGAATTTTCACTATAAATAATTTTATGTAACATTTCAAGCCCTGAAATCCAGAGGATATTCATAGAAATTAGTAAGTTATTTGTGGTAACAGTTTAAGATTTTGGGTCATATTACATTTTTAGATACACCCTGTGGAAGATAGGGTATCTGACTAGTTCTATTGACTAGTCTCAAGCAAGTGTTCCGGGTAAAACAATCATAACATTTTCCTAGAGTATCCAAATTCAGTGAGACGTGTTGCATTGGATAGTGAACAATGCGTAGTAGTTCTAGTATGAGTTTAAGAATTTTATATCAATTATTTTTTGCAGGGAACTCTATACAAGTGAGATCTCCTTGAAAGGCCAAAAATTAGCAAGTTGTGGGGAAGTTACCGTAAATTCCACTTGGCACATCCAATTTTGATCAAACCTGTGGCATTGCAGAGAAGAAATATCAGATACCTACAAAAAATAAAATTTCATACTCAGAAGGGCCGAAATTTTGGAGATACAATAAAAGGAAGTTTTTCTAGTAGAACCACCTCAAAATCAAGGTTTAAAGTGATACTTGGCAAACATGCCACCAAAAAACGGAACTTCTACACCAAATAAGCCTCCAGACAATCCTACTTGGGCTCTTGATGAAGGTGAAGAAATGCGTAGGGACATAAATTATTTACATAAGAAGACAGTAACAAAAGATGAACTACAAGAGATGATGGATTCAACAGAAGCTAAGTTGGATGCAATAAATACTAAGATGGATGGTTTAAAAGGGGAGATCATGGAAGGATTGAAAATTTTCCTAATAGAGAGGACACCTGAAAGTGAAAATATATCCCATGAAATTCATGATGAGGAAAAAAGGAAGGTGAATCAAGAATGGAGAAACTCCAACTTTGGGTTGAAGACCAACCACGTTCCTAAGATCTATATGAGGAAGTTTGATGGCAAGGACCCAATCACATGGATACTTCATATGGAGCAATTATTTGATCTACATAATGTTCCACATACACAAAATGTACGAATTGCTTCTTTATATTTAGAACCCAATCAATTTTTATGGTATTGATGGATTTTTTCTCGTAAATCACTCGTCACTTGGACAATTTTCATGGAAGAAATGATAGCACACTATGAGGATACAAGGAGAAATACCTTCTTTAGCCAATTGATAAATCTCAAGCAAAAGGGTTCAGTTACAGAGCACATTGAGAACTTCCAAAGATTGAATATAAAGGTAACATATATTCCATATGAGCACTTGATTGATGTATTCATAGGAACTTTAAAGGATAACATTCAACATGAGGTTCACCTTTGGGAACCCAAATAATTGGAGAATGCATTTAGGGTGGAAAGAAATGTTGAAAGTAAAAATATGGCTATGGCTACTAGAAGGACCAATCCTAACATCTATAGAAAAAATAATGCTGCTTCTTCTAAAACACCTCAACCTACAAGGTTGACACCTCAACAATTGTAGGAAAGAAAAGAAAAATGTTTATGCTTTAATTGTGACAACAAGTACAGTAAGGGACATAAGTGTGGTGAGAAGAAATTATTCTACATAGATTGTGAAGAGGAAGAAGAACAAGAACAAGAACCATCTCAAGATGAAATGTAGAAGCAATTTCGTTTGAAGAGTTGACTCCCACGATATCATGTAATTCATTGGTTGGAATTAGCACTCCTCAAACCCTCAAGATCAAAGTATATATCAAAAATAAAAAGGTAATACCTAATCAATTCTGGCAATACTCATAATTTCATTCACTATAAATTAGCCAAAGCTCTCAATTGCTTTGTATATCCAGCACCACAGTTTCAAGTAATGATTGTAGATGGAGGAACTATCAATTGCTCAGGAAAATTCAATAAGATCAATATTACTATGGGGGAATATGTAATGAATAGTCCAATTATTTCTATACCCATGGGTGGTGTTGATGTTATACTAGGAATCCAATGGTTACAATCATTAGGAACAATGGCTTTTAATTTTCAAGAACTTTTCATGAAATTTTCATAGGGAAACTCGGTAAGGTGATAAGCTCTAGTGGCATGATAGAATTATTGAAAAAGGGGCATCAAGGTGTTATTGCACAACTATGCTCACTAGATGTTCAAACATCTAAGCCATCTATTCCTCTAGATCTCCAAGGGATCATTGATAAGCATTCCAAAGTATTTGGAGATATTCCCAAAAGTATTCCACCCACTCGAAATCATGATCATGATATTCACCTAATTCCTGGAAGTGTTCCTCCTAACATTTTGCCATACATATACCCTTATTCCCAGAAGAGTGAAATTGAGCGCATGGTTGAAGAAATGTTAGAGGCCGGCATTATTAGATCTAGCCAAAGTTCTTTCTCTACATCGGTGGTAATGGTATTCAAGAAAGATGGCTCATGGTGTATGTGTCTAGATTATAGAGAGCTCAAAAAGATCACTATTAAAGATAAGTTTCCCATTCCCTTCATTGATGAATTGTTAGATGAACTACATGGAGAAATCTATTTCACAAAGTTGGATCTCTGTTGAGGGTATCATCAGATTATAATGAAGGGAGAAGATATCCCAAAAACAACATTCTGAACTCATGAAGGCCATTATGAATTCTTGGTCATGCCTTTTGGCCTTACAAATGCACCTTCCACATTCCAAGGGTTGATCAATTCCATTTTCAAGCCCTTCCTTCAAAAATTTGTGTTAGTATTTTTTGATGATATACTAATTTATAGAAAGTCGTGGGAGGATCATGTGTGACATGTTGACAAGGTGCTACAACTACTAAAGGAGCAACAACAATATGACAAACCATCCAAATGTTCCTTTAGAGTGAAGGAGGTAGAGTATTTGGGTCATATTGTATCTCATGAAGGTGTCAAGGTAGACCCTAACAAGATTAAGGCCATGATGGACTGGTTGATTCCCAAAACATTGAAGAATCTTAGAGGATTTTTGTGTTTGACAGGTTACTACCGCAAATTTGTTTGGCACTATGGAATAATAACAGAACCTTTAATGACACTAACTAAGAAGGACACATTTTTATGGAATACAGAGGAAACTAAAGCTTTTGAACAACTTAAAGAGGTAATGTGAAAATCTCCTATCTTGACCACTCCAGACTTCACAAAAACCTTTATTTTGGAATGTGATGCCTCGGGAAATGGAATTGGTGTTGTCCTAATGCAAGAAGGAATGCCCTTGCCTTTTGAAAGCCGACCATTCAAGGGAAAGGACTAACACAAACCTATTTATGAGAAGGAAATGATGGAAATACTACATGCATTGAAGAAATGGTGTCCTTACCTAATAGGTAGGCACTTCAAGGTCAAAACAGATCATGATAGTATTAAATAATTCTTGGAACAAAGACTATCTTCAGAAGAACAACAAAAATGGGTAACCAAGATATTGGGTTATGATTTTGAAAATGTCTATAAATAAGGGAATCAAAATGTTGTGGCAGATACACTGTCAAGAAAGAATGAAGATGCTGAGGCCTTTCTCTGTGCTATCTCGATCATCCAACCTGATTGGATAATAGAAGTAAGGGATGAATGGAAGAATGATGAAAAAGTGTGGACTCTCATTCAAAGGTTGCAACGGGATTCCAATGCATCGAATACATTTACATGAAAAAATGATTCACTATGGTATAAAGATTGCTTATATTTATGTAAGAAATCCCAAATCAAACAAAAGGTACTATTGGAATTGCACACCTCTCCAGTAGGAGGGCACTCAGGATTTTTGAAAACCTACCATAGGGCCAAGAAGGAATTTTTTTGGGATGGACTTAAAACTAATGTTCAAAGGTTTGTGACAGAATGTTTGGTTTGCTAACAAAATAAGGTGGAAACAATTAAGACCCTAGGTCTTTTACAACCATTAGCCATCCCAAGTCACCGCTGGGAGGAGGTTTCCATGGATTTCATGACAGGGTTACCGAAGTCTGAAGGAAAGAGTGCCATCATGGTGATTGTTGATAGACTGACCAAGTACAGAGACTTTTGTGCACTCTCTCATCCCTTCAAATCCAGTACAGTTTCCATCGCATTCATGGAGACAGTTCAAAATCTACATGGCATCCCAAAGATTATTGTAAGTGACAGAGATCCCATCTTCACTGGACATTTTTGGACAGAATTATTTTCTTGTTTGGGTACTCAATTGTCTCATAGCTCATCCTATCATCCTCAATCTAATGGAAAAACCGAGATAGTGAACAAATGTTTGGAAGGATAGCTTCGTTTCTTTGTCTCTGATAAACAAACACAATGGTTCAAATGGTTACCTTTTATAACCCTAAATTGCACCACACATGCTTACCTGGCATCAGGCCAACTCATATCCCTTCATTGCCAAAACATCTGTTGAACAAACTCTTTGGAAATCCTCTTGGGTCAAGGCCCATGCGCCCTAACTCATTACTACACGCGTGTGCACGCTGGGAGGCCCACTACAGCTCGTGTGTACCTAACAAAACACAAAAATAGGAAAGTTGTCGACGGGACAAAAAGCTATGGGTCAGTCAACTAAAACTCCTAGCCATGCATGGCCGAGAGTTCGTCCAAAACCCTAGCTCCTTCTAGCCTATAAAATAAGGGGTAGGGGTACCATTTTGGAGGAGGAAAAATATAGCGAAGAAACTCTTCCCATTTGCTGAATCCATTGTCCCAACTCTTTAGCCTTTCCTCAAGCCAAAGGAGAATTAATGCAAAGTAGTTGGAGGACAGAAGAGGAGGAGCCCAGGATCAGGATCAAGGAGCAGTGGTCGGTCTCGACTTTGATTGTAAGTTGATTCATTTTGAAAATAACAAAATAATACTTTTCCCATCTCAATGCATGAGTTATCTATTATTTGTTTAATTTGTGCTTAATTTCTAATCCTCAAGTAGAAAAGTAGCGTGCATGCATCGTTGTTTGTTTTGATTGCAGGTTATCTTTGGAAGGAGCAACGCAAGCAAGCGGTCAAAAGCGCAACAGAGGATCTACACCAAACATCGGTAACAAGGTTAGTAGTTTCTTTCCATGCATGTATTGTGAAAGAGGGGTTTAAGTTTTGGGTGGTAGGTTAAAAAGTAATTTCTTTATGGTCAAAATCTGCATGCAAGTCTGACCCTAGTTTGCTAGTCCGTAGGGTATTTTTCCCAACAACAGAATTGGCGACCATACTGGGGAAATACTCTTTAGGGTTTCCGAATTTAGTTGAGTTTGTGGGTAGTTTAAAAGATTAGATTTTCTGTATTTCTTTGTCTGTCTGTTTTCTGTTAGGTCTGAGCTAGCATGGAGCCTGGTTCGTTATACCAGTTTTTCCCTTGACTATTGCTTGACGGTAATTATTGGGACACACAGAGGTACACGCGGCCTGCAGAAGGCCTGCACGTGTGTACCCATGCCCTAATCTCTTACAGCCTGCATGTGAACGCTAGTTGTAGAGGTTTCAGTAGCATGTAGGAGCTCAGAGAACTTAAGAGGCAGTCCTCCTCTTTCCTATCAGAATTATACATTCTCAGGGGGTTTTCTGGATCCTGTCTGAGTCTTGTTGGTTCACAGTCCTGTCTCAGTTTGTCTTTTTGTGTTTTGTCATTCCTTGCAAATATTTTTTCTTTTCTGTTAGAAGAAGCATCCAAGCCTTCAAGAGACCCTGGTTATCAATACCAAAGGCCTCTTCCTGGTCTGGGCTACCTGTGTTTATTTTTGTCTTAGAGGTTATACATACACACGACCTGTACAAGGTCAGACTGCGTGTACACGCGTCCTGTTTCAGGTCAGCATGCGTTCGCACGCGTGCTGTTTCAGTGGCAGTAGCGTGCTTGACAGGTTGTTTTTCAATTAGGGTGGGGCAGTCATCCTCTCCTTTGGTGAGAAGTGTTCCTCTCAGGTGTTTGAGTCTAGGGTTGAACAGTCAGTAGGTTAGGGCCTCTTACCCTTAGCCTGTTTTTTCTTAGATTGATAGTTGATAGAAAAGATAAAAAGATAAAAATTTGTTTTATGGTTTTTAGACAAGTGTAAGAGTATTTTCTTTCTTGAGTGCCATTGTGTGTCTTTGCTTTGATTCTTTGTGATCTGCGCTTTAAGCCAGAATTTTGTTTTTTCTTGGTTTTAGGCTTGTCGGTATTTTCCCTTTGTTGCTTGATTAGCACTTAAATAAATAAAAAGAGGAAAAAAAAATCTTTTCATTTTCTTCTTTGTTTGAATATTGTGTTTCTGCATCAATATCTAGGAAGAAGTCTTTTTGTTCATAAGTTTTTTGTAGTGCATTTAGAGCGTAAGTAGCTCGTAGTCGAGCGAAATTCCTTTATGTTTGCTGCATAAAATCTTAGAAAAATTGAAAAGAAAAAGAAACCTTTCTTTGTGAAAAGTTGTTGATTTTTGCATTTAGTAAAAGTCTTTTGTTTCCAGCATTTTTTCATTCATTTTTGCTTTCGTCTTTACACACCATCAGTTTCACTTTCATACCCCGTGACGTAAGAAAGCCCATAAAAGAAACGCTAATTTAAAATCTATTAGACTTTTTGTTTGTAGGGTTCACATACTAGTTCAGGACTAGTGCCTTGGATTAGGCTGGAGAGGAAACTCTCCAAGGCCATTCAAAACCAAACATTGGAGTCTGTGATAGGGAGTGTAGAAGTTCATTTTCGTGGAAGTTATCCGGGACCCCCCTCTAACACAGGGGATAAACATGAGGTCGAGTGCGGAAAGGTAGTGGAGATAACCCCTCCAAAGCCGTACCAAGCGTAGTGGAGAACACATATCGAGGGCTTGTTTTGGGATTCCGTCGTTTGCATTTTCCACGGGGCTTCGTGGGTCTCGAATCCGTTCGAGGTCCTCAGTTGTCTTACGGACCATTTTCTCTCGATACCCTTGACAGGTTTCAGGCTTGATACCCTGCTCATTGTGGTCTACCCGACTTTCGACTGTACCCGCCTGGTGACTGTTCGCGTGCTGGAAAACTAGTTGCCAATCTTTTTAGGGACATACACAGGTGATCGCGGGGGTATACCATGGTACCTAGGACAGACATCGGGCCACTCTTTGCAGATTATACCTGGAGGGTGATTCTGTGTTCGAGTTGCACTTGCACCGGTAAGTTGCTCTAGTGTTGGTTGTTGTAACTGTTCTTCCAACTAGTTTAGAGTCTGCTTGTATTATCTCGTAGGGGATTCTTTTTTAGTGTGTGTTTCTATTTGAACGTGTAGAATACCTTAGTGTGTCTTGGATATTCTCACACAGTGGAGGATCCCTAGCTCTGCCGGTCACGAAGGCTTCTGGGCCTGCCGCCGATTATACTGGAGCCACCCCCGCCACCATTGAGGCGGAGGCTAGACCAACAAGGGTCTTTTGAAGCGACCGGGTTGAAAACCATTGTGCCCGAAAAACTCCTGGAGGAATCGACTGCCAATCGTGGCTCGGTTGAAACCCCCACCACTGATACTTGGCCATCAGTCATTGTACCAATCCAATTTTACGAACGCCTGTCAGTGCCTCACACAACTATGGAAACAAATGATGTTACTTCCTTTGGGAATTCTTCCATTCCCACCACCATTGCTACCACATGAGAAGCATCTCCTAACTTGTCATCGTCGATCCAAGCCACCATGGTCTCGACCGCAACTACATCGCACAGTGGACCGATCCCATCTATCACGGCGGCCACAACTCCCTTCACACCTAGTGCGACAGGCCCTCCGTTCTCATACGGTATGCCTAGTTCGGGTACAAGTCCTGCACTCACTCACTCCACTTTATAGACTTTGGTTCTGGGGGCAGGGAGCTCTAATGCTCCTCTGCAAGGTCAAATTGGGGGCACTTCCATTCCTTTTAATTATTTTCCTTAAGCTGGAGGTCATATCTCTCCTTCGTCCCCCTCGCTTGGTGGTCTACATCAACAGTCCGCTGGGCAGCCTGTACACACTAGTTTATTTGGAGCCGGGAGTCAAGGAACACCTGCGCACACTATGCCGGTAGGTTCCTCACCGCTTGTTTGGAACGAGACATTTGGTAACAACACTTTCGCATCCACCACTTTCTCATCTGGGGGCACTCCCATTTTTGGACAATCTACTCCGGCACAGGGTATTATTCCTACACCGGGGGCACATATAGCAGGACCTTGGAACTCAGGACAAGGATCCATTCCCTCCTCTGGAATGTCGTTCTGGGGTAATTCTTTCCACAGTCAATGGAACCCTGGACATACTTCTATGCCTCTCCCATCAGGACCGGCATGGGGTAATCCTTCCCAAAGTCCTTCAAACACAATGCATGCCCAACATTCGATGTCCTTTATGGGGAATCAACCAATGATGTCTCCACAGATGCAAAATCCTTATGTTGGTTAGGGCCCTGGTTTCTACTAGAATCCTGGCCAGCAGCCAAACTTTTCCTGGCAACCTGGTGCTAGTCAAACCCTAGGACCCTTTTTCCCAGGCTATCAGCAGCAACCCAAACTACCATTCCTGGTGACGTTACACTTGCCAGATTTGACAAGGTTGTTAAATGATCCTATTTGTCACAATCCACGTTGGCCTCCTATGCCAACGAAGTTGCCTTCGGACATTCCAAAGTTTGAGGCCAAGCCTAACGAAGATCCAGCTGATCACGTGACTACCTTGCATCTTTGGTGTTCATCTAACTCATTGAAATATGACTCCGTACAGCTGCGATTTTTTCAACACACTCTTATCGGGAGTGCCGCAAAATTGTACATTGAGCTCGATCGCTCGAGATACTCTTCCTTTGTTAAACTGGCGATGGCCTTCCTTAACCATTTCCAGTTACCTGTGAGATACGACGCTGGCATAGAGTTGCTCGCCAATTTAGAACAGACAACAGCGGACCATATCTCTGATCATATCCGAGAGTGGAGACGCCGGAAGAGTCTAATTAAAGTACCAGTCCCACCAGCATTCCTGCTTGAGTGGTTCCTTAAGTCTCTGGTCCCACAATTATCCAAAGACGTCGCAACTTCTGGGGTTTTCTTTGAAGAAGATTCCATCATGAGGGCTCAACAGTTTGAGCTTATCTATTCTCAGTCTGGTTTATTATACAACATCCTGCCGGATGCACCACAATCGATACTGGATAAAACTAGCCAGAGAGCTGGACCACATGCCGATAGTATTGTTGGTTCAGCCCAAACCAAGCCCACTGAGCAATTGACAAAACAATTGCAACAATTATCTATACAACACTCAGCAGCCAGCCAAACTACTACTTTGGCTACTCCTCCTACCCAAACGTCGGAAGTACACTTCGTGCAGTCGACTAACCCAAAGGCCACCCAACAGCCTGAAGGGAAGAAAAAACAATGAAAGAAGGGTAAGGGGGAGAAAAAACCCACTGATAATGCTAGCGAGGGCACCACGGAAAAATGGAAGGCGAGGTATTCGTGCAACTTGTGTGCGGAAGACCACCCGACCCATCTTTGTCCTCAACTTGCAGAGGCCCAAAAGTTTGTCACACAGCAACATCAAGCCGTGTTGACTAATCCCTTTCAGAATGGGAAAAATTTAACTCAAGCCTCTACAAGTGCCAAAGGGGATAGCCAAGAAACCTTCCCTCCTCCAAACAATCCCTCATCCGCGAACATATATATGGTTAGGGGTGATGCTTTAATAACAACTAGAGAACACGACTATAGTAAACCAAGCACTTCTGAGAAGGGAAAAGAAGTCGAACTCCCATCTCGTCCTCTACAGATTGAGAAGACGTTGGGAGAAACGATGACACACATTCCAAAGGTGCATTTAAGAAAGCTTCTCACAACCCAAACGCAAGGGCCGCCTAGAATTACTCTATGGTGGAAGATTTATCACAAACCCCTTGTGTGATGTCCACTTTGGAGGTCCTCCAAAGCTTCCCTGCTCAGAGAAAAGCCTTGTTAATTGCTTTAGGCTCTACTGAGACTTGTAACCCGGGTACCATCATGTTAGATACGACTGACTTAAAACCTCGTCTACCTTACCACGTCGCGTTTCATATAGTAGTGGCTCATCCCACAAAAACTTTTACATGGAATATCTTTCGCAGGGTGGTCGACGAGGGCACCTCGACATGCATTATGTCGTTAGCATGTTGGAAGGCCATTGGTCATCCCGCTTTGTCTCCATCACCTACTCTCCTCACTGCATTCGACGGTTTTTCTTTCCAACCACATGGCATTGTTCCTTCTTTCCCTGTGCAGTTAGGAGGGAAGACTGTGTGTGTCGAAGTAGAGGTAGTCGATGCTCCCCTCAACTATAACCTCTTGTTAGGTCGGAGTTGGACTTATGCTATGCAAGCTGTGGTTGCTACAGTTTTCTGAGTCTTGTTGTTTCCACACGAGGGTCGGATAGTGACCATCGATCAATTGTCCTTCTCTAGACCTGACCCAGCTTTAGGGGCATCCGCAGTTCCCATGATTGATAATCCTCAACCAGGTGTCGTTAACGTAGAAGTTGATTTGTGCCCATATTTGATGGGTGCCTTTGATTACCCACCTCCTCATGACGATGTCAAGTTTATATCTAATCACCATAAGGTTGATATTTTTCAAGTTTCATCGTTCTGCACGACTTACTTTGAGGATCCTTGGATTCTTCCTTCCCCATCATCCACGATGGATGAGACAGGGCACCCCGGCATGTCCATGCCCTTGTCGGTCGCTGAAGTAGCGTACTCTTTAGTATAGAAAGCTTCAACTAACCTTGATCTGACTCCCGCACCAGAGTTGGATCCACCTCTAGAGCCTATATGGGCTCAGGGTTCTCTCGCCAACACCAATTCGTTAGAATTAGTCTTGCCTTCTGACGAAGCAGTAATCGAAGCAATGACTAGTCCGGACAAACCTCGGGAGGATATTCATCACAGATCATATTTCCTCCCAGAGTTAAGCCAAATCAAGGTAGGAGAATTCACTATCACCATGACGGGAGATCAGCCATGTCCTATTAATCTCTTAGCTACACAGGAAATTTATGCTGAGGGAAATATGGCGACTATCGCTGAAACTATACCTATCAACATCTCTTGAAACCCTGGCATCATGGAGAATGTCTTCGTCGGGGCGGATTGCTCCCCCGAAGAGATTCAAATTCATACGGATCTTTTCAAATAATTCCGCGACGTTTTTGCCTGATCTTATGAGGAAATGGCAGGTATCGATCCAAAAATAGTTGAACATGAAATCACGACATATCCTGATGACAAGCCTGTTCGACAAAAACTTCGTCCAGTCAATCCTAAGAAAGAAGCAACCATCAAGATTGAGGTTGAGAAATTGCTCAAGGCAGGTTTCATTTATCCTATTCATTTGACTCAATGGGTGTCAAACCCCGTGCCGATCAATAAAAAACAAGGCACGATTCGTGTATGTGTCAATTTCCATGATTTGAACAAGGCATGTCCAAAAGATAATTTTCCAACCCCATTCATTGACCATATCATTGATGAATGTATCGGTTGTGAAGCCTTTTCATTCATGGATGGTTTCTCGGGATATAATCAAATCCAAATCAAACCTGAAGACCAACACAAAACGACATTCATTTGTCCGTGGGGTACATTCACCTATTGTAAGATGCCTTTTGGCCTTAAGAATGCTGGAGCCACTTTCCAGCGGGCCATGTCTTTTGCGTTTCATGACCTCAAACATATAGTCGAGGCCTATCTAGATGATTTAGCATCATGCTCTCGCAAGCGAAAGGATCATCCTACGCACCTCAGACTAATCTTCGAACGCTGTCACTACTTCAGGATTCGCTTGAATCCCAACAAGTGCAGCTTTTGTGTCACGTCAGGACGTCTGTTAGGTTTCATCATATCAACAACAGGGATCATGGTGGATCCTCTTAAGGTGGAGGCAATAATCCAGTTGCCCCCCCCCCACGCACAATCTTACAACTTCAAAGTCTTCAAGGCAAGGCGAACTTCTTATGACGCTTCATCGCCAACTATGCCGAAATCACCAAGGGATTTATGCGTTTACTGAAGAAAGATGTTCCCTTTTTCTGGGACGAAGCCACTCAACGCTCTTTCAACGCATTAAAACACGCCCTCACCACCGCACCTCTGCTACAACCATCTAATTATAACAAAGATTTATTATTATATCTGGCTACCGCAGAGTCAACCATAGGCATGGTTTTAGTTCAGGAAGATGATTCGTTTTTAGAATACGTGATCTATTACCTGAGCCGAGGCCTCGTAGGACCGGAACTTAATTATTCCCATCTTGAAAAACTTGTGTTGGAAACAGTTCATGCTGTTCAACGGTTCTGTCACTATGTTCTGTTTCGCAAGACCACCATCGTTGTTGTCGTGAATCCATTCCAGTACATGTTGACACGATGAGTTATAGGTAGAAAAATCAGTAGATGGATGGTCATCCTCCAAGAATTTGACTTAGACTTCATTTCAGCAAAGTCCAAGAAGTCATTGGTCTTCGCAGAACTTATTTCGGAGCTTCTGGTTGAGCCAGGTGACGTTGTGCCTGAGGAATCACCTATCCAGGGGGATATGTTTTTGATTGAATCTTCAGACCCCTAGTACGGAGATATACTGATCTATCTCCAGACTTTGAAATGCCCCACCTCTGCTTCTCGTGACGAGCGTCAGCGAATAGGCCACCAGGCTAAGAATAATCTCATACTCGATGATACGTTGTATCAGAGAGGTGTAGACTGCATATTGCGTCGATGTCTCACTCATGAGGAGGTCGTCTTAGTGCTCAACGATTGTCACACTGGAGCTTGTGGCGGTCATTTATCTGGGTTGGCAACAACCCAAAATATTTTACGAGCAGGTTACTTCTGGCCCACACTTATCAAAGATTGTATTGAGTCGGTCAAGAAGTGCCATCCATGCCAAATCTTCTCTCGGAAGATGAGGACACATCCAACTCCCATGTTTCCTGTCATCACAGTTGGTCCCTTCACTAAGTGGGGGATTGATTACACTACATGCAACCCCCTGTTAGCAAGGGGGCACCACTACATCCTCGTAGCTGTCGACTACTTCACTAAGTGGGTCGAAGCTATGAAAACATTTAAAGATGATGGAGAGACTGCAACTCTCTTCTTATTCAACCAGATTATAGCACGGTTCAGCATCCCGAGAGAGATTGTCACTGACCATGGTAGTCACTTTCAGAATCAAATGATGTTCGAATTAACAGCAAAGCTTGGGTTACGGCAAGAACATTCCTCACCTTACTACCCCCAAGCCAATGGGCAGGTGGAAGTTGTAAACAAAACCCTTAAGACTATTCTACAACGAACTATCAACTCAGCCAAGTCAAATTGGCATTTGATGTTATACTCGGCATTATGGGCTTATCAAACATATGTTAAGAATGCAACCGGTTTCTCACCTTTCCAACTCGTTTGCGGGCTGGAGGCAGTCTTTTCCATCGAATGTCAAATCCCATCTCTGAAATTGGTGGTACAGTTATTGCCAGACACTTCTCCACTTGAAGAATGGTTAGTACACCTTGAGAAGCTTGATGAGCAGCGTAGCGATGCGGCCTTGGCCAATGAGGCTCATAAACATAAGGTCAAGTGTCAATATGATAGGTCCATTCATCCTCGGATTTTTTCTGAGGGCGACCTTGTCCTGGTCTATGACCAAGATAAAGACCCCCTGGGGGTAGGAAATTTTAAACCCTTGTGGTTTGGACCCTTCATTATTAAATAGGTATTAAAAAAGGGCACTTATCGTTTGGTCGATTTTGAAGGGAATGCTTTGGCGGAGCCTAGAAATGGACTCTACCTCAAGAAGTATTACTCATAGAAAGGTCATTGTGGGTAACTTTTTGTAACATATGTATAGCCTTTGTACTATTACTTTTTTACATTTCTCTTAAAAAAAAAGTGTTATGGACGTGTCATTGATGTTATCTTTCGTCAATATGGCAGATGTCAAGTGAGTTTGAGGTGTTCGTTGGGTATGCGGACGGTGCTAGTCGACACACACGGAGGCTCGCCTTCGTGGCTTGGGTAATCTTCACACCACAGGGTCAGTTGTTATCTTCCGGAGGTATATGCTTAGGTGACACCACAAATAATGTTGTCGAGTATAGTGCATTTATTGAGTTGCTTCATGATGCATTGTCATTGGGTATCTCTCATCTCCGGGTCTATCTAGACGCTCAGCTGGTTGTTTCGCAGCTAAACAGAATATACCGGGTTCATGATCCAACTTTACACCAACGATTCTTTAGGGTACGTCTCTTAGAACACAACTTTGATTATATTACATATTTTCATGTTCCTAGGAGATTAAACCAAATTACAGATACTCTAGCTAATCACATTTTAGATTGGCATCTTGCTCACATATAAAAAAAATCATGGACATAAACATGTAAATACAGTTTTGTAAACATAATCCATAAGACACAAAAAAGAGATAAAAACCATATATAAACATCATAAAATCACTAGAGTACATAGATGGACGCAAGCGCCTCAAAAGTGGGAATAGTAAGGAGTCATTGGGCTTATGCCCTCAAAAAATATATACAATAAGGTGCTCGTGGCACATAAAAAGTCTAAAGTCTGTTCAGGGCCTATGGGCCCTGTTATAATCATCTACTGCATGGGCTAAATGCCTAAACAATCGGACCCATGTCCGAGGTGCCCTCACAACATGAGTCTGCATGGATGGCGGCAGGTCCTCTATCTCTGCCATCGGGACTGTGCGAGTGAGCAAAGTGAAGTTCCGCTCAACTCTCTTAAGGACCCTCTCGGCCTCTCCTACTGGGAGGTTCCTTGCTACTGCTGCTCCCCCAGCGGCGGCAGCTACGGCTTCTAGCCGTGGGCGACGCCTATTCTGTGCATAGTCGGCAGGTCGCACAGGTCCCACATCTGCATGCAATAAACATTTACCCATCAAATACTCTGGCATACAAAAATGATATATATAACAAAAAGACATAAAAATTACATATTCAAACAAAAAAAAAACTACAAAGGTGGAGACTTACCCATCTCCCCTCGCTCCTCACCAGGAGGCACGAGTATCTCTGGATCTCTAGAGAAGTCGATCCCCGCATATGGGTAGTCCTCGATAGCAGGGATCTGTCGTGACAGCCAAGCAAAAAAGTCATCGTCGAAGGCCTCCACGGCCCTTCCACCACTCTGTCGCGGCAGTAACACTGCCCATCTGCATATTGTGGGGAAAGAGGCTAGGTGTCCTCGTACTACAACCCGAGGACTGAAGCACAGAAATCTCTCAAAAAAGAACGAACATAAGATAGTCCCGAACCCGAAGTTCCTTTGTGTCCGCTGTCGGCAATCTGTCAATTGCCTCTTCATACACTCTAGCAATGTGGTACTCCAATTGAAAATTTGTGCATTCATGCACTGGATAGCACAATTCATCTGTGCGTGCGAAGCTTGATGCACGGCTGCTGAGCCGGTAATCCGCCCAATAAGCAACAAGATAGTTTGTAGTGCCAAGTTGGTAATCTTGCTAATAGGCACCTGGGAACCTCTATGATTGGTCCCAGCCTCACAGTACTCAGCTACTAACTCCAAGATCTTGCTCAGCCCTGCAGGAAAAGTCTGAAAGTTGACTAGTTCCCCTCTCCTTGAGAGGCCAGTCAAAAATTAAATTTCCTCGGTGGTGGGCACCAAGGATTGCCCCTCTAGCATAAAGGCCTCTACATCAGGGTTCCAGTAATCAATCAAGGCATTCAGTAGCCTTGGTTGCGCGCGCATAAACGGACATAAAAAGAATTTCAGTAAACCGCATTGCGTTAACACGACCACAACATTCGGATCTGTAGCAACCAACTCACTGATTGCCTCATGCTCCCTTTCCCTCCACTGGACATACATCCTACCAACAAAACAAGGTAAAAGAGGGTCAATACTAATTTTCATTGTCTCTTTCATCAATAGGGGGGGCACACACGGTCTGTCGAGGTGACAGTCGTGTGTACACGTGTGCAGGCTTTGCTCTACACGCGTGTACACGCGGGATGTCTCTGGACAACCCACATGTACCTAGGGCCGACCTTTTTGAGGTCGATGCCCACCCCAAAAATAACTTAAATGCTTAAATTGAAGTATTGAATAACTAGATAAGGGAGTTTGTACTTACTTGGTCCAAGCAGAAGTCCGTTTTTTCCACTGTAGCTCCCAGAATCACGATCTTTGGCAAAGGGTCTTTTGGCTCCAGAGTCAATTTCCAAATCAACAATGGTGATAATGAGCTGCCAGCTTCTATTTATAGACTTTTTGGCCTCTTTTTGTCACTTTTTTGGCCCCCCTTATCAGTTTATTTATATCAAAAACCATTTAGAGTGATCTAGGAGTTATATGGGAGGGATTTGATCAGGTATTGGGACATTTTTTTTGAGTTTCGAAAAAATATTGACGGTCCATAAAATTTATTTATTTATTTTTTATTTATTTTATTTATTTATTTTTTTCAAAAATCAACTTGATCATATAGGTTAGGATATCACCCCACTTTTGCATCTCGTTGTCTTTTTCTGATGCTATAGGATCGATCCCATCAGGTTGTGACACGGAACCGTCATATCTTCTCTAGAAGTGTCGCAGCTTGGTGGTAGAGCTTACCAAAACATGGATGCCCTAGGTAGGTCCTGGTTGCATTATGGTGTCCATGTCATTTCTCCAAACACTGTAGGCTCGGGAGTCCGCATAGTCTTTCCTGAATATGAGTTTGAGTCTCATTTGCATGAGTCTTTTTCACTCTTTGTCTTACCCTCCGGACTCCCAAAACATAACGGGTCTCCTTTTAAGCCCTTTTCAGACCCTCTAAAAATGAATAAATTGTCGAGCGATCTTGTGGCCTTTCACGCTCGTTAAACTAAAATTTGAAGTCACGTCTGTCCGGCGGTAGTGTACCCCTTTTTCGGTCCGGACGGTCAATTGTATGAACAAAGGTATACTCTATCGAATTCCCATTCTTTAGAAGAGTATTCTCAGGTATAATTTTATTCCTTTTTCGGGCCTGAGGGACTAAATTTACGAAAAAGAAACCCCCACGGAGTCCATAGTTAAGCTCTTTTTAGACTCCCTAAAATTGAAAAGATCGTCGAGTGACCTTATTATTTCACACTCATTAAATTGGTCCAGAAGAATATTCCTGACGGAGTCCATAGTTAATCTTTTTTCAGACTCCTTAAAACTGAAAAAATAGCCGAGTGATCTTGTCCTTGTCACACTCGCTAAAATGGTTTTGAATTGACGTCTAATCGGTGCTAGTTTATCCATTTTTCGAACCGACTAGACTATTGTCGAAAAAGGTACCCCATAGGAGTCTCCTTTTATGCTTTTTCAGACTCTCTAAACATGAAAAACCACCGAGTTTACCTTCTCTGGGCTCGTTAAACTTACATCGAAGGACGTTACCATTGTGTGTTCTATCAACCGCATTTGCATACCTTACCCACCAGCCTTGTAACAGTTTTCTTCTGGGTCTTAACACCTTTGGCCGTCGGAGGATTTTTCCCGAGTATCATTTTACCAGAACATCAGTCTTGTCCTTGTGCCTCGAGCTTGTATGTTTGCAGTACTCGTTCCTCCATTGTAACGTAATATTCCTTCCTTCTTTTTCAAAAATTATCAAAAAGAACAAAAAAATCAAATATACCCCAAAAAGAGGATGGGAAAAGTATTTTCTTTATTGGCAGCATAATGAGTCGCCCTTGGATAAAGCACATCTGTCTGTTTGATCATCAGACTATGGGATGTAGTACGACCTTAGGAAGCTTTTTCTCGCTATATAGAGTTGTGTCCTCCACCGTTTGGTTACTCTTCCAAACATATGGAGAGTTTGTGTTGCCTCCTGCTTCGTAGACTTATGATTAACATATATGTTGTCTGAGTCTTATCACTTGTCGTGCTATTATCCAAGGGAAGTTTGTCACTAAGCCTGAGTCGGCCCCTCTGCAATATGTCTCTTGTCCGCATACCCGGCCATCCTGAACGTCCAATAAAGTCCTTGTTCGAAGTCACTGAAGCCTTCAGTCCGATCATCAAGATTATCAAGTCTGTAACCGACGATACGTCGAAGACCTCTGGGTAGTGTAGTCATACACTCATATTACACTCCTACCCGAGTCTTAGAATATTTTGAAGTTGTTGCTTGAGCTCTGAAGTACAACCATCAGGCCGAATCAACTTCTGGAAGATGGATACTCTATACATATATCTTTCTGATTTCGAGATGTAGCTCCGCTGTGTATTATTCATGGCTACTCTTTATAGTTATTTGACATGGATCTACAGTGTATTTTATTGGTAGCCATGGTTCTATTTTATCCCGTGCATGGGTATGCCCGCCTTGGTGAGACATTTTTTATTTTGCAGACGACACCTCCTGGTTCCTGATCCTTGGGCTCACTCATTCAGCACATCAGTACAGATTGGTAAAAGATTGGTAATGTATTTCATCCATCAGATGCTCTTCTGACCTCACACATTAGGGGGCATCTGTTATAACCCTAAATTGCACCACACATGCTTACCTAGCATCAGGCCAACTCATATCCCTTCATTGTCAAAACATTTGTTGAACAACCTCTTTGGAAATCCTCTTGGGTCAAGGCCCACGCACCCTAACTCATTACTACGCGCTTGTGCACACTGGAAGGCCCACTACAGCCCGCGTGTACCTAACAAAACAAAAAAATAGGAAATTTTCCGACGGGACAAAAAGCTATGGGTCAGTTAACTAAAACTCCCGGCCATGCATGGTCGAGAGTTCGTCCAAAACCCTAGCTCCTTCTAGCCTATAAAAGAAGGGGTAGGGGTACCATTTTGGAGGAGGAAAAATATAGCGAAGAAACTCTACCCATTTGCCGAATCCATTTTCCCAACCCTTTATCCTTTCCTCAAGCCAAAGGATAATTAACGCAAAGCATTTGGAGGACATAAGAGGAGGAGCCCAGGATTAGGATCAAGGAGCGGTGGCCGGTCTCGAATTTGATTGTAAGTTGATTCATTTTGAAAATAATAAAAGAATACTTTTCCCGTCCCAATGCATGATTTATCTATGATTTGTTTAATTTGTGCTTAATTTCTAACCCTCAAGTAGAAAAGTAGCGTGCATGCATCGTTGTTTGTTTTGATTGCAGGTTATCTTTGGAAGGAGCAGCGCAAGCAAGCAGTCAAAATCACAATGGAGGATCTACACCAAACATCGGTAACAAGGTTAGTAGTTTCTTTCCATCCATGTATTGTGAAAGAGGGGTTTAAGTTTTGGGTGGTAGGTTAAAAAGTAATTTCTTTACGGTCAAAATCTGCATGCAAGTCTAACCCTAGTTTGCTAGTCCATAGGGTATTTTTCCCAACAACATTACCCTTGGCAGAATGGTGGTATAACACTTCCTTTCATACTGCAACAAAAATGACACCATTTATGGAACTCTATGGATACCACCCTCCTTCCATCGCTTCTTCTCTAAAATAAAAATCTAAGGTTCAAGCAATGGAAGACCACATCGAGCATCAACAAGAAGTTCTCCAAATATTAAAGGACAACCTGACCATGGCACATAATCGCATGAAACAACAAGCATAGCAACATCGTAGTGAAAGAAGTTTTGAAGTAGGGGATTGGGTGTTTTTAAAAATACAACCATACAAATATATGTCCCTCAAGCAAGCCAAGAAGGATAACAAATTATCACCAAAGTATTATGGCCCTTATAATGTGTTGCAAAAGATTGGTATGGCATACAAATTAGAGTTTCCTTCATCTTCACGAGTACACCCACTTTTCCATGTTTCATTCTTAAATAAGGTTATAGGTGAAAAGATCCCAGTTCAAACTATATTGCGAGAACTTGAAGAGGAAGGAAAAATCATATTGGATCCTGAAGCCATCACTGACACAAGAATTCACCAGCTGAGGAATAGATCCAATTCAGAATATCTCATTAAATGGAGGAAACTATCGGCTGAAGATTCCACTTGGGAAGATGAGTCTTTTATACAGAAGCATCCATAGTTACCCAAGCGTTGCAGACAACACTTGCCTCAAGGGGAGGGGCATGTTAAGCCCTAAATAGTGGTTCATTACCCCTTAATTGGGGCATATTACATTAGTAATGTTATTTTATTTATGTCAGCTTTAGTCCATTAGTTTAATTATACCTCCTAGTCTCCTATATATACCAAGGAGACATTTTCATTTGGAATCATCTTGTATTTGGACATTTGTGTGGGCATAAGGAGGTTGCCAGCTCGAAGAGGATTATTATCCTAATTTCTCTCTTTTTCAAGGCGTTGAGTACTTATTCTGAGGTTTTTCTATGATATATTTATATTTGGTTCCTAATACCCTCCCATACTGTGAATTCATGTGTGTTGTCCTAGCATGTCAAATTTCAGTCCATAAAAGCACAAATTGAAAAAATTTCAACATTGGCCCCATTCACATTAATTATTCTATAAGCTTGTCTTTTTATTGTTGAATTGTTTGTGTGAGTCATGTTTGAGTCTGGAAACCCTCCCATACCATCATTGTATGCATCTATTCTAACCATGTCAAATTCCAGTCCATACAACCACAAATTGAAAACATTTCAATGTTGGCCCCATTCACATGTCAGTTATAAGTGGGGTCAAGTACATGAGCAGGAGCGCATTATTTTTGGATTTTGATAGAATAACCAAGAATATTTGATTGTTTAATTGTTTTTTTGACTTGTTTTTTAGTCTGGAAATCCTCCCATACTGTCAATGCAGGTGTGTTTTCCTAGCATGTCAAATTTCAATCCATACAAGCATAAATTGGAAGGTAAAATCCAACGACAATGCCAATTTTCATGAATTATTTCATGGTTTGGTCTTGTTTCTATGTGTGCAGGTTGTGTGTTCAGGAACCATATTTCCATTGTTTTGAACATTCTCATCACCTCACCTTCACATAAAATTTCTCAAATTGGCATAT
>ML777447.1:385041-406205 GCA_009831015.1 Picea engelmannii | reverse complement strand
ATCCAAAAACCTAACCCTAGGAGATGAAGCGCCAAAAGTCGTGTGGGCCCCGTTTGGGTAAGTTGGTGCATCAACTTCCTGGGGTCGTAACTTTTGCATACGATCTCCGTTTTAGGCGTGTGATAGCTCGTTGGAAAGGTATCGTCGAGGAGATTCATTTTTGGGGATCAATTATTCCTTCAGATATCATTGAGAACCTCGATCTCAAAAAAACTTCATTTAGGCCCTCAAAATGGCCCCGGAAGTGAAAACCTGCTAAAAATAGTAAATTGCCAAAATGGCCAGAAAACTGTTTTGAGCCATTTGGAAAAGGTGGGTGGCCCCCGATATCCACCTGGATCAAGAATCCATCTAGTTGAGAGCTATATAGTGTGATTGAGGAGATAAGGAGGCTGATGTTGAGGTCAGTAGAAGAATATTTTAGCGGGAGGAAGCTGAAAAGAGGAGAGCCTTCCATAGCAGTAGAGAAGAATAAGAATCAACAATAGCGGCAAAGCAGAGCAGGAGGACATCTCCAAGGGAAAGTTTGGATCCAGGGGGATTTCAACAGGAGAGCAGAGGAGCTCATGAGCAGGAGATCATGATTTTCCCAATAGTGGAGTATGATGTAGGAGCACCTCTCCACCTCAGAAATGCACCGACATTCCAGCACATCAATGTGCATTCAACGAGGGG
This sequence comes from Picea engelmannii, assembly GCA_009831015.1. NCBI lineage: Eukaryota > Viridiplantae > Streptophyta > Pinopsida > Pinales > Pinaceae > Picea > Picea engelmannii. Next base: position 405,530 of record ML777447.1, on the reverse strand, counting down.
AGAGGTGCCAACCCTCTCACTTTGCCCTCATTTTTGAAATTCAAATGTAAAATTAAATTCAATTAAATGTTGCAAGGCTTGGTAGATCCAAGACATGACTTTGTGCAGATAGGAGATAATTTCACCTTTAATGGATGATAGGATGATGAGATCTAGATTTGATTCAGACTAGATGGACATAGAATGTAATACAATGTAATTAATGAGAGTTCGGTAGTTTGGAGGGAAAGGCTCAAGGAGCCCCTCTTTTGTAAAATATATTTGTATCAAAATTCATTAGGAAGATCTAGCATGTAGAGGAGGTGAGCGAATAGAAATCTCAAGCGAGGAGAGGAGAGAGCTAAGACTTTGTTACAGTCCGAGATTTTGTACACATTGTAAACAGACATTCATGTTAATACAAAGATAACATTTTCCTGCATATGAGTTTATGTGTGTTTATGTGTATTTGATGAATGTCATCTATGTGTGTTTGTGAGTTTATGTTGTATATGTATGAGTTAGATGTCATCTACAGGGATAAGATATATTTCATTGTCTCTTTGTGGGTTTGTCAAAATTGTTTTGGGTTCTTTTAGGCTAAATGAAAGGAGTGCGTTACAGAGTATTGGAAACTCTGTGAGCCAATTCAAGGAGTGTGTATCTGAATTATGCTTCGAATTCAGGAGAGAACTTTCTAGGAGGGCACACCAGGATAGTTTGTAGACTCAAGAGGAGCCTCAAGGTTGTTTAATACCTTGGAGGAGATATTGTGTAGAGGAGGCACATGGAGACAGGGTTACTAAACGCCCTGGAGGAAAGTATGTGCAGGAGTAAGCGTAGAATAGAGTTATTGAGGACTTTGTAGAGATATGCTAGGTGGTCATTGAGCAAGTGCAAGTGTGCACAAGAAGAACTCTATTTTGAGTTCTGAGAAGAGGAGTGTCAAGGAGAAGACACTCACATAGTTGTTGAATACTCTGTAATCTCAGCAAGGAGTGCTTGAGCAGAATTTTCCAAGAGGGCACAGATATCCCTTCAAGGAACAAAGGGAAAGAGACCATTGAGGTTTGAGTGGGTGAAGCTCAAGGTGAAATAGAGTTGTTGAATACTCTGGAGGAAGACCTCTACAAGGAGTGCACCAGGACAAAACTTAGACAAGTGTTGAAAGAAGTCATTTAAAAGACTTCGTCAAGTGAAAGGAGAGAGTCGAGGCGTGAAATTGTTTCAAGTTAAAGAATATCAAGAGGAAGAGAATAGAATGTGCCAGGAGGGCACCATAAAGTCTTTTGAAAGATGCAAAAGGGTTGAGTCCCTTAGATATTTGAGCAAGTAGAATCTCAGGAGGAGGAGTGACAGCAACACGTGACTTAAACCCTTTTAAGTGCACAGTATATCAAGATAAAAGAAGTACTGAAGTCCCAAAGCTAACCGAGACCATCCATCATCAAGAGAGACAGGTGGTAGCATATCAAAGGGTCCGAGAGGTAAATATATGAAATATCTACATGGAGCAGAATATGAAACTGCTGAAGCTCTGAAGAGTGGAGTAGATCATGATCGTTGATCGTCAGGGGACAGGTGGCAGTAGATCCGAGAGTTTGTGGGAAGGAACTTCGGAAGAATCAGTGTGGAGAAAGGATCAACCCTCACAAAGTCACAAAGGGAGGAGAATATCTATACACATTAGATCTAGAAGGACACGTGGTGGAGATCCACTTGTTTCGAAGGACAGGTACTCTGGAATAAAGCAGGTGCAAAGTTGGGAGAATACTCGAAGAGCCGGGAGCTGAAGTAATCATGGTTATCCATTGAGATAGGACACATGACATTATATCATTTCTTTGTTGATTCGCTAATCGGGGGAGACAGAGGTTGGAGAAGTGAAGACTCACAAAGTCTGAATTCATGAGGTCATCAGGGTCGTTCGTGAAGGGGGATACTTGGAAAAAGGTCTGCTAGTCTTGAGACTTAGCACTGCGAATATTCTGTGGAGAATTGGTTGCAGCATTAGGAGAGGAACGTTGAAGCCTGAAGTGTGAAGCGCTTTCATGGTAGAGCCCTGGGACACAACCCAAGGTCATATTATAGAAAGGACCTGGCACGAAGAGCTAAGTGTCACCGCCAACTTTCTTTGAAGGGCCAAGAAGAGGGTCGCAGGGTTAAGAGGACCTGCACTTCGGAGAAAGAGTGGCATGTGATAAAGTTATCGGGTTCTAGCGAGGAGTCGAAGAGTCAATTAGACTCAGGTGTTCAAACGATCCTAGACCGGGAGGTCAAGCAACCCTGAGGAGAGAAGGGGGGGTCTATGTCATATATCATGAGAATCATGTGGACATTTTGCCATTAAAGAAGAACTTACATTTTTTACTTTGTCTTGAAACCACCCTTGCTTGAGTTACGCCCCCTTTAATTTTTTGGGGGGGGTTTTGTTTTGTTCTTTGCTTCTTCCTAAAGAAATTTAGTTGCCTTCACTTTGGATCCCCTCTCCTTGACTTGTTTTTTTCTTGTTGATTTTTATGATTTAACAATTAATATTTTATGTTATAAAATATTATTTGTTTAAATTATTTAATTATTAAATTGAGTGGTTGTGACCCCTCTAAGATAGTTCTTCTTGGTGTATTAAGCCACCATCGGCTTACTGTTGTTGGGAAATAATACCCTACGGACTAGCAAGCTAGGGTTAGACTTGCATGCAGATCATGACCTTAAAGAAATCACTTTTAATCTACCACCCCTAAACCTAAAACCCCTTTTTTCACATACAAGCATGGAAAGAACCTACTAACCTTTTTACTAATGTTTGGTGTAGATCCTCCGTTGTGCTTTGTCTGCTTGCTTGCGCTTCTCCTTCCAAAGTTAACCTGCAATCAACACAAAACACTATGCATGCATGCTATTTTTCTACTTGAGGGTTAGAGATTAATCATAAATCGAATAAATCATATATAACTCATGCATTGGGACGGGAAAAATATTCTTTATTATTTTCAAGATGAATCAACTTACAACCAATATTGAGACCGACCACCGTTCCTTGATCCTGATCCTGGGCTCCTCCTCTTCTTTGTCCTCTAACTGCTTTGCTTGAATTCTCCTTAAGCTTGAGGAAAGGCTAAAGGGTTGGGACAAATGGATTCAACAATTGGGCAGAGTTTCTTTGCTATCATTTTTCCTCCTCCAAATAGTACCCCTACCCCTTCTTTTATAGGCTAGAAGGAGCTAGGGTTTTGGACGAACTCTCGGCCATGCATGGCTGGGAGTTTCAGTTAACTGACCCATAGCTTTTTGTCCCATCGGCAACTTTCCTGTTTTTGTGCTTTGTTAGGTAAACGTAGGCTACAGTAGGCCTGCCAGCGTTCCAACGCGTGTTGTGGTAGGTCTGCCAACATTCCAACGCGTGCAGTAGTGGGTTAGGGCGCGTGCTACTTGATTTAAGAGGATTTTCAAGAGTTTGTTCAGCATGGATTTGGCAAGGAAGGGATATGAGTTGGCCTAATTCCAGGTAAGCATGTGTGGTGCAATTTAGGGTTATAATAGATGCCCCCTAATGTGTGAGGTCAGAAGAGCATCTGATGGCCGAAATACATTACCAATTCTTTACCAATCTGTATTGATATGTTGAATGAGTGAGCCCAGGAATCAGGAATCAGGAGGTGCCGTCTGCAAAAAATATCAAATGTCTCACCAAGGCGGGCATACCCATGCTCGGGATAAAATAGAACCATGGCTACCAATCAAATAAACTATAGATCCATGTCAAACAACTATGAAGAGTAGACACGAATAATACACAACGAAGCTACATCTCGAAACCAGAAAGATATACATGTAAAGTATCCATCTCTCAGAAGCTAATTTTGCCTGATGGTTGTACTTCAGAGCTCGAGCAACAACCTCAAAATCTTCTAAAACTCGGGTAGGAGTGTAATATGAGTGTACAACTGCGCTACCCAGAGGTCTTCGAAGGCTCGTCGGTTATGGACTTGATAATCTTGATGATCAGACTGAAGGCTTCAGTGATTTCAAACAAAGACTTTATTGGACGTTCAGGATGGCCGGGTATGCGGACAAGAGACATATTGCAGAGGGGCCGACTCAAGCTTAGTGACAAACTTCCCTTGGATAATAGCACGACAAGTGATAAAACTTAGGCAACATATCTGTTAATCATAAGTCTACGAAGCAGGAGTCAACGCAAACTCTCCATATGTTTGGAAGAGTAACCAAACGGTGGAGGGCACAACTCTATATAATGAGAAAATCTTCCTAAGGTCGTACTACATCCCATAGTCTGATGAATCAAACGGACATATGTGCTTTATCCAAGGGTGACTCATGATGCTGCCAATAAAGAAAATACTTTTTCCATCCTCTTTTTGGGGTATATTTTATTTTTTTGTTCTTTTTGATAGCTTTTGAAAAAGAATAAAGGAATATTACATTACAACAGAGGAACGAGTACAACAAACATACAATCTCGAGGCACAAGGACAAGACTGATGTTCTGGGAAATGATACTCGGGAAAAATCCTCCAGTGGCCAAAGGTGTTAAGACGCAGAAGCAAATTGTTACAAGGCTGATGGGTAAGGTATGCAAATGCGGTTGATAGAACACACAATGGTAACATCCCTCGATGTAAGTTTAACGAGCCCAGAGAAGGTAAGCTCGGTGGTTTTTCATATTTAGAGAGCCTGAAAAATCATAAAAGGAAACTCCATTGGGGTACCTTTTTCGTCAATAGTCTAGTCGGTTCGAAAAAGGGATAAAATAGGACTGATTAGATGTCAATTCAAAACCATTTTAATGAGTGTGAAAAGGACAAGATCACTCGGCTATTTTTTCACTTTTAAGGAGTCTGAAAAAATATTAACTATGGACTTCGTCGGGAATGTACTTCTGGACCATTTTAACGAGTGTAAAAGAATAAGGTCACTCGACGATCTTTTCAATTTTAGGGAGTCTGAAAAGAGCTTAACTATGGACTCTAGGGGGGTTTCTTTTTCGTAAATTTTGTCCCATCAGGCCTGAAAAAAGAATAAAATTATACCTGAGGATACTCTTCTAAAGAATGGACATTCAATAGAGTATTCCTTTGTTTGTACAGTTGACCATCCGGACCGAAAAAGGGGTAAACTACCACCGGATAGACGTGACTTCAAATTTCAGTTTAACGAGCGTGAAAGGTCACAAGATCGCTCAGAAATCTTTTCATTTTTAGAGGGTCTGAAAAGGGCTTAAAAGAAGACTCGTTTAAGGAACGTTCTTCTGGACCAATTTAACGAGTGTGAAGAAACAAGGTCACTCGACAATCTTTTCATCTTTAAGGAGTCTGAAAAGGGCTTAAAAAAGACTCCATAATAGTTACTTTTCTCAGTTAATCCAGACAAGATCGAAAAGCATAAATGCAGTCTCGCCGGATGTTGCTTTCGGATCTCAAAGTGAGCTTGAAAAACAACAAAGTTAGCTCATGATCGACACTTTGTGGGTCAATGCCTAGCATCTCCTCGGGGGAGCTATATGCTTCGACGAAAACATTGTCTATGACACCAGGGGTTCTGGAGATATTGATAGATATCGGTTCAGAAATGGTTTCCATATTACCCTCAACATAGATCTTGTGTGTAGCTAAGGGATTAGTATGACAAGACCTATCTCCAGTCATAGTCACGGTGAATTCTCTTGCTTTGATTCGGATTAAATTTGGGAGGAAATATAATCTGTGATGAATATCTTCCCAAGGTTTGTTCAGACTAATCATTGCTTCGATTACTGCTTTGTCAGAAGGAAAGACTAAGTCTAACGAATCAACGTTAGTGAGAGAACCCTGAGCCCAAATAGGCTCTAGAAGTGGATCTAACTCTTGTGTGGGAGTCGGATCAGGGTTAGTTGAAGCTTGCTGGACTAAAGAGTACGCTACCTCAGCAGTCGATAAGGGCATGGACATGCCGGAGTGCCCTATCTCATCCATCGTGGCTGATGGGGAAGGAAGAATCCACAGATCCTCAAAATAAGTCATGTGGAACGACGAAACGTGAAAAATCTCAGCCTTGTGGTGATTAGATATAAACTTGACATCATCATGAGGAGGTGGGTAATCGAAGGTACCCATCGAGGATGGGCACAAAACAACTCCTATGTTAACAACACCGGCTTGAGGATTATCAATCATGGGAACCGTGGATGCCCCCAAAGCTGGGTCAGGTCTAGAGAAGGACAACTGATTGATAGTCACTATCCGACCCTCGTGTGGAAACAACAAGACTCGAAAAACTGTAGCAACCACAGCTTGGATAGAATAAGTACAAATATGACCTAACAAGAGATTATAGTCGAGGGGGGCATCAACTACCTCTACCTCGACACACACAGTCTTCCCTCCTAACTGCACAGGGAAAGAAGGAATGATGTCATGTGGTTGAAAAGAATGACCGTCGAACGCAGTGAAGAGAGTAGGTGATGGAGACAAAGCGGGCTGACCAATGGCTTTCCAACATGCTAATGACATAACGCAATTCGAAGCGCCCTCGTCGACCACCGTGCGAAATATATTCTGTGTAAAATTTTTTGTGGGATGAGCCACTACTATCTGAAACACGATGTGGTAAGGCAGACGAGGTTTCAAGTCAGTCTTATCTAACATGATGGTACCTGGGTTACAAGTCTCAGTAGAGCCTAAAGCAGTCAACAAGGCTTTCCTCTGAGCAGGGAAACTTTGGAGGACCTCCAAGGCAGACATAGCACAAGGGGTTTGGGATAAATCTTCCACCACAGAGTAATTCAGGGCGGCCCTTGCGTTTGGATTGTGAGAAGCTTTCTTAAATGCACCCTTTGGAATGCGTGTCATCGTTTCTCCCAATGTCTTCTCAATCTATAGAGGAAGAGATGGGATCTCGGCTTCTTTACCCTTTTCAGAGGCGCTTGGTTTACTATAGTCGTGTGCACTAGTCGTTATTAAAGCATCACCCCGAACCATATATACGTTCATGGAAGAGGAATTATTTGGGGTAGGACAGGTTTCTTGGCTGCCCCCTTCGGCACTTGTAGAGGCTTGAGTTAAATTTTGCCCATGCTGAAAGGGATTGGTCAACACGGCTTGCTGCTGTTGTGTGACAAACTTTTGGGCCTCTGCAAGTCGAGGACACATATGGGTCGGGTGGTCTTCCGCACACAAGTTGCACGGATACCTCGCCTTCCGTTTTTCCGTGGTGCCCTCACCAGCATTATCAGTGGGTTTCTTCTCCCCCTTACCCTTCTTTCGTTGTTTTTTCTTCCCTTCAGGCTGCAGGTTGGCCTTTGGGTTAGTCGTCTACACGGAGTGTACTTCCAACGTTTGGGTAGGAGGAGTAGCCAAAGCAGTAGTCTGGCTGGCTGTTGAGTGTTGGATAGATAATTGTTGCAATTGTTTTGTCAATTGCTCAGCGGGCTTGGTTTGTGCTGAACCAACAATATTGTCGGCATGTGGTCCAGCACTCTATCTAGTTTTATCTAGTATTGATAATGGAGCATCTGTCAGGATGTTGTGTAATAAACCAGACTGAGAATAGATAAGCTCAAACTGTTGACCCCTCATGATGGCATCTTCTTCTGAGAAAACCCCTGAGGTTGTGACGTCTTTGGATAATTGTGGGACTAAAGACTTAAGGAACCACTCAAGAAGGAATGTTGGTGGGACTGGTACTTTGATTAGACTCTTTCGACATCTCCACTCTCGGATATGATCAAAGATATGGTCTGTTGTCGTCTGTTCGAAATTGGCTAGAAACTATGTGCCGGCGTCGTATCTCACAGGTAACTAGAAATGGTTAAGGAAGGCCATCGCCAGTTCGCCAAAAGAAGAGTATCGTGAGCGATCAAGCTCTATGTACCATTTCGTGGCACTCCCGATAAGAGTGCGTTGAAATAATCGCAACCGGACGGAGTCATATTTCAATGAGTTAGATGAACACCAAAGATGAAAAGTAGTCACGTGATCAGTTGGATCTTCGTTAGGCTTGGCCTCGAACTTTGGAATGTCTGAAGGCAACTTCGTTGGCATAGGAGGCCAACGTGGATCATGACAGATAGGATCATTTAACAACCGTGTCAAATCTGGTAAGTGTAACGTCGCCAGGAATGGTAGTTTGGGTTGTTGCTGATAGCCTGGGAAAAAGGGTCCTGGAGTTTGACTGGCACCAGGTTACCAGGAAAAGTTTGGCTGCTGGCCCAGATTCTGGTAGAAACCATGGCCCTGACCAGTGTAAGGATTTTTCATCTGTGGAGACATCATTGGCTGATTCCCCATGAAGGACATAGGATGTTGGGCATTCATCGTGTTTGACGAACTTTGGGAAGGATTACCCCATGCCGGTACTGATGGGAGAGGCATAGAAGCCTGTCCAGGGTTCCATTGACTGTGGAAAGAATTACCCCAGAATGAAATTCCAGAGGAAGGAACGGATCCTTGTCCTGAGTTCCAAGGTCCTGGTATATGTGCCCCCGGCGCAGGAATAGTACCCTGCGCCAGAGTAGACTGTCCAAAAATGGGAGTGCCCCCAGATGGGAAAGCAGTGGATGTGAAAGTGTTGTTACCAAACGTCCCATTCCAAACAAACGGTGACGAACCTACCGGCAAAGTTTGCGCAGGTGTTCCTTGACTCCCAACTCCAAATGAACTCGTGTGTGTAGGCTTCCCGGCGGACTGCTGATGCAAACCACCAAGCGAAGGGGATGAAGGAGAGATATGACCTCCAGCGTAAGGAAAAGCATTAAAAGGAACAGGAATGCCCCTAATATGACCTTGCAGAGGAGCGTTAGAGCTCCCTTCCCCCAGGCCCAAAGTCTGTAAAGTGGAGTAAGTGAGTGCAGGACTTGTACCCGAACTAGGCATACCGTATGAGAACAGAGGGCATGTCGCACTAGGTGTGAAAGGTGGTGTGGCCGCCGCAATAGATGGGGACGGTCCACTATGTGACGTAGTTGTGGCTGAGACCGTAGTGGCTCAGACCGACGACGTCACGTTAGGAGATGCTTCTCCTGTGGTGACAACGGTAACGGGAATGGAAGAATTCCCAGAGGAAGTAATAGCATTTGTTGCCATAGCTATGTGAGGCACTGACAGGCGTTCATAAAATATGATTGGTACACTGACCAATGGCCAAGTATCAGCGGTTGGGGTTTCAACCGAGCCAAGATTGGCGGTTGATTCCTCCGGGAGTTTTTTGGGCTCAATGGTTTGTAACCCGGTTGCTTCGAAAGACCCTTGTTGATCTAGCTTTCGCCTCAATGGTGGCGGGGGTGGCTCCAGTATAACCAGCGGCAGGCCCTGAAGCCTTCGTGACTGGCAGATATCGAGATCCTCCACTGTGTGAGAATATCCAAGACACGCTAAGGTATTCTACACGTGCAAACAGTAACACACACTAAAAAAGAATCCCCTAAGAGATAAATCAAGCAAACACTAAACTAGTTGGAAGAACAGTTACAACAACCAACACTAGAGAAACTTACCGGTGCAAGTGCAACTCGAAAACGGAAGCACCCTCCGGGTATACTCTGCAAATCATGGCCCAATGTCTGTCCTAGGTACCGCGGTATACCCCCGCAGTCACCTGTGTATGTTCCTAAAAATATTGGCAACTAGTTTTCCATCATGCGAACAGTCACCAGGTGGGTACAGTCGATAGTTGGGTAGACCACAATGAGCAGGGTATCAAGCCCGAAACCTGTAAAGGGTATCGATAGCAAATGGTCCGGAAGAAAACTAAGGACCTCGAATGGATTCGAGACCCATGAAGCCCCGTGGAAAATGCAAACGACAGAATCCCTCAACAAATCCTCGATATGTGTTCTCCACTATGCTTGGTCTGGATTTGGAGGGGTTATCTCCGCTACCTTTCCTTACGCAACCTCGTGTTTAGCCCCTATGTTAGAGGGGGGTACCGGATAACTTTCACGTAACTGGACTTCTACACTCCCTATCACAAACTCCAATGTTTGATTTTGAGTGGCCTTGGAGAGTTTCCTCTCCAACCTAATCCAAGGCCCTAGTCCTGAACTAGTGTATGAACCCTACAAACAAAAAAGTCTAATAGATTTTAAATTAGCGTTTCTTTTATGGGCTTTTTTACGTCACAAGGTATGAAGGTGAAACTGATGGTGTGTAAAGACTCAAATCAAAATGAATAAGAAATGCTTGGAAACAAAAACTTTTATAAAAAATGCCAAAAACCAACAACTTTTCACCAAGAAAGATTTCTTTTTCTTTTCGAATTTTCTAAGATTTCATGCAACAAACATAAAGGAATTTCACTCAATCTGTGAGCTACTTATGCTCTAAATGCATTGCAAAAACTTATGAAAAAATACTTCTTCCTAGCTATTGATGCAGCAACACAATCTTCAAACAAAGAAGAAAATGAAAAAGAGAATTTTTTTATTTTTTTTATTTATTTTTATTTAAGTGCTAAATGAAGCAACAAAGAGAAAATGTCGACAAGCACAAAACCAAGAAAACAACATAAAATTCTGGCTTAAAGCGCAGATCGCAAAGAACCAGAGTAAAGATGCACAACGACAATCAAGAAAGCACCGACTCTCATGCTTGTCTAAAAACCATAAAACAAAATCTTTTCTTTTTTATCTTTTCTATCAACAATCAACTAAGAAAGAACAGGCTGAGGGTATGAGGCCCTAACCTACTGACTGTGCCACCCTAGACTCAAAATCCTGAGAGGAACACTTCTCACCACAGGAGGGGATGACTGCCCCACCCTGATTGAAAAGCACCCAATCAAGCCCGCTACTGTCACTGAAACAGCACGCGTGAAAACGCGTGTTGAGCTATAACAGGGTGCGGGTAACCGCGGGCTGCACTTGCACAGGCTGCGTGTATGTATGAATGCTAAGAAAAAACTAAACATAGGCAGCCCAGACCTGGAAAAGGCCTCTGGTATTGACAACCAGGGTCTCTTAAAGGCTTGGATGCTTCTTCTTTAACAGAAAAGAAAAATTATTACAAAGAATAACAAAACGTAATAAAGCAAACTGAGACAAGACTGTGAACCAGCAAGACTCAGACAGGATTCAGAAAGCCCCCTGAGAATGTATAATTCTGACAAGGAAGAGGGGACTACCTCTTAAGCTCTCTGACTCCTACACGCTACTGAAACCTCTACAGCGAGCGTTCAAACGTGGGTTGTAAGAGGTTAGGGTGCGGGTTACACCCGTGCAGGCCTTCTACAGGCAGTGTGTACCTCTGTGTGTCCCGATAATTACCGTCAAGCAAAATTCAAGGAAAAACTAGTATAAAGAACCAGGTTCCCTGCTAGCTCTGACCTAACAGAAAACAGACATGCAAAGAAATAGAAAATACAATCCTTTAAACTACCCAAAAACCTTCAACTAAATCTGGAAAACCCTAAAGAGTAAATCCCCAGCAGAGTCGCCAATTCTGTTGTTGGGAAATAATACCCTACAGACTAACAAGCTAGGGTTAGACTTGCATGCAGATCATGACCTTAAAGAAATCACTTTTAATCTACCACCCCGAAACCTAAAGCCCCTTTTTTCACATACAAGCATGGAAAGAACCTACTAACCTTTTTACTGATGTTTGGTGTATATCCTCCGTTGCGCTTTGTCCGCTTGCTTGCGCTGCTCCTTCCGAAGTTAACCTGCAATCAAGACAAAACACTACACATGCATGCTATTTTTCTACTTGAGGGTTAGAGATTAAGCATAAATCGAATAAATCATATATAACTCATGCATTGGGACAGGAAAAGTATTCTTTATTATTTTCAATATGAATCAACTTACAACCAATATTGAGACCAACCACCGTTCCTTGATCCTGATCCTAGGCTCCTCCTCTTCTTTGTCCTCCAACTGCTTTGCTTGAATTCTCCTTAAGCTTGAGGAAAGGCTAAAGGGTTGGGACAAATGGATTCGACAATTGGGCAGAGTTTCTTTGCTGTCATTTTTCCTCCTCCAAATAGTACCCCTACCCCTTCTTTTATAGGCTAGAAGGAGCTAGGGTTTTGTACGAACTCTCGGCCATGCATGGCTGGGAGTTTCAGTTAACTGACCCATAGCTTTTTGTCCCGTCGGCAACTTTCCTATTTTTGTGCTTTGTTAGGTAAAAGCGGGCTGTAGTAGGCCTACCAGCATTCCAACGCGTGCTATGGTAGGCCTGCCAGCGTTCCAACGCGTGCAGTAGTGGGTTACGGCGCGTGCTACTTGATTTAAGAGGATTTTCAAGAGTTTGTTCAGCATGTCTTTGGCAAGGAAGGGATATGAGTTGGCCTGATTCCAGGTAAGCATGTGTGGTGCAATTTAGGGTTATAACACTTACCTCTCCAACCTCTTGTTGTCGTTGACCCCTAAGGGTATTTTCCATCTTGCCACAGGTTTCTTCTTGGTTGTTGTTTGGGCTTTCCGGTTCTCCTTGTTGGTGTTTCCCTCCTAATTTTTTTGTTGGTGTCACCCTCCTCATCTCCTTGGTAATTCCACCATGTGTATGTTTTCATTGTCCTCTTATATTACTAGTGCCACCTGTGTATGTTGCTAGTTAGTCTTTTGATATTTTACCCCTAAAAGCTCTTCTTGGAAATTTGTTCCAAGTGTCATGATGAGATCTTCCCTGAGGGTTTGATCAATGATCCCTTGAATATTTTTATGAGCATATTGTTGGACAACTGATAGGTGGGATGAATCAGTTATTACCATGCTTAAAAAATTATGCCCATTTTAAACGCTTTACAGAACACTCCATGATGATCAGAATAAAGCAAGGAAGTAAGCAATAGAATATTCAACATCAATCACACACATGAAATATACAGAGACAGATATTTCCTGAGGAAACCCATAAAGGGAAAAACCTCTTCTTCTTGATGTGATAAGTAATTTTTATTTTTTGTACATTATCATTCTTATGAGATCCAAATCTTCTTAAGGCTACAACCTATGTTTTACAAGCATCAACTTGCTGAGAGCACCAACTCTCTAGTTTCTCTAGCACCCACTAGAAGGAAGCACCAACTCCCTGAGTGTTCTAGCACCAACTGGATGGAAAAACCAACTTCCAGTCGCCGGCACCAACCTGTATAACATAGAACAATAGTTCTCCCTTCCACCACCATTCCACCCTGGTTTTTCTAGCTGCAACCAGATGGAAGCTACAACTCCCTATGTTCAAGCACTCACTTGAAAATTTGAGGACACCAGTCCTCCCTAGCACCTCCCTACCACCCTAAAATATAAATCTTTGATTTTATTGAATTTATCACAGTGATATAGAATTTATCTATGGCTTACCAGTCTCATCATTGTTCTGCTACACTTCTCTTCTTTGCCTACATCAGTGTCTCTCTGCTCGCATATTTTTCACTTTCTTTTCTTCTACATTTTATTCTCTGTGCGCCATATCACCTCTATGTGTTATGTCTCTGCATGCTCTTAATTGTGTCATTGTTCTTCCCTACAAGTTGTTCACTGCGTCTCTTCCTCACAGCTACATAACTAACCAACAGATCCCCCTCACTACTTTGTCTTGCATCCTTTATCACATCGAGTCCTCTACCTGATCATCATTGCAACTCCTCATCATCTCTGGCGGTTAGCACCATGTGTTCATGATCAGTGAGCGTTATGCTAAGATTCCTTAGCTTCTCTGGCAGTCGAAACTCTTTGTCTTCTCTTTCAGTTACATCCAGTCAATTATGGTTTCTTTGGCTTCTAAGCCCCTTCCTTCATGTGATCACTAGCAGTGACCATACGCTTGGGCTTAATGATCACTTGAGCACTTATCAATTCAATGACCATGATTCATTCTCCTGAAATGGACGACTATCGTAACTTCGACACTTTTCCCTTTGGAACTTTTCGGTTTCAAACCTTTCGAAACTTCCGAATCAAAATTGATGAACAGATTGAATGGTTCACATTACATCTCGAAACTAGATCAATGGTTAGCATTAATCCTTACAGTCATCCTTCATTACTTAATCCAACGGCCAGTACTTAATCAAGCAATGAGATGTATGGCCACATTTTAATCCACGACTGTATATATTATCCTTACGTTATCCTTCCACTGTATTTTGATCAACGATTGATAGTAAACTTGACATCAGATCGATGGTTGAGATCTCCTTCGGGTCTTTGGACTTTGGATATTTCGAGTCTCAACCCTTTCTTTCCTCTATACGTCAATATTTTGGAGCTGACAAGCCTCTGACGTGTGTCCCTCTCAGATTAATGGTCGAGATCTCCTCGGGTCTCTGGACTTCAGAGATTTCAAATCTCAACCCGTTCTTTCCTCTGGATTGATCACCTGGTGAGTCAGTCATAAGATGGTGGAGACCGCTTATTGTCGGTTAACGTTTTCAATTACAGTATCCTTCCACTTTAGTAGATCAACGGATGAGACTGCTCCTGAAGTGATCTTGAGATCGGATGTATCGTTTCCACTTTGGGTCTTTGGCATTCAGGACTTCAGGTCTTTGGGCAAGTGCTGGTGGTAAACCTCCCAAAGAAAAACTCTCGGAGTGACATAACTCTTGCTTCACTTGATGACGTGTCACGAGCCAAGAGGTTTCCACATGTCACTCTGATTCGTGATTTGCACATAACTGAAATGTTGATTTCAACTTGACACTTGTCGTTCTCTAATTGTACCATGTGTCCCTGATCTGATGGTCAGGATAGTATCTTAGATCGATGGCTGAGGGTGCCTTCAGACCTTCTTCCTTTGTGACTTTTGACATTTCTTGGTGGTGAAACTCCCGAAGCAATTCTCCCAGAGTGACGTAACTTTCTTATGTCACTTGTTGACATGGAACGATCCAATTTCCTCTTGACGCTTCTCATCACTTGATTATGCCATGCGTATTTTCTAACGTGGTCTCCTGACATGGTCTACCGATGTGGTCTTCTGAAAAGGTCTACCTCTATGTCCTTTTGCTGACGTGGTATGCTAACCAATAGCCTTGAACCAACGGTCCTCGTTTTTCCTCCATATCTGACGGTCCTTATTATTTTTGAATTTTTGGGATTTGGGTATTTCATATCTCAAACATTCTGGAGTGTAACCTCTTCACGACTTTAAGCCCAACCTAAATTTTGTTTGTTGATTCGGATCTTAGATTGGCAGGTTGATCTGTCAGCATTGTGGCTCTGCTATCTTATATTCTTGTCCTTCCACTTGAAAGTGATCCGACGGTTAACAGGAATTCGTATAATCGAATTCTCAAATTTTTTTCTCTCTTATCCTATCCTTCCACTCAAAAGTGATCCAACCGCTGTGAAGTTTCTTAAAACAGATCCACGATCGAGAATGATTGCGCAAGCACAATCAACGAGTGTTTTAACTTGTCATCCAACTCCGCAATGGGAAGATGTGCGCTATTGGTGAGTTGACCACAATCGTTGATCTTCTAAGCTATCATATCCGACGATCCTGACTAATTGTGGGATGGGAACAAGCAGGATGTTTAATCCTCCTTTAAATCTCCACAATTCATCCCTGTCATAGATTTGGCGATTGCGCATCCGACGGACATGATTTAATCTGACTTAAACTCATTATTTGTTGGATCAACCACAGTCGTAGATATTTGAAGCTATGAGATCTGACGATCTATACAGATTATGGGATTGTAACTGGTGAGTAGTTTAATTCATCTTTCGCTCCCCGCAATTCATCCCTACCGTTGATCTGGCTTGCAGATCCGACGGTCTTGATTTGATCTGAGTTTTATCATGCCATTTATTCTAAGCTTTAATCTCCAGTCTCTTTTGTACTGCACTTTCCTTTCTGAGTTGTGATCTCTTCTTGTTGTTCTCTCCTCCTCCTCCTGAGCTTACGCTTCCTTCTGCCCCACCTTTTTTTCTTGCCATCAATGAAAATCACACTCTTTCCTGCAAAACATGCCAATAATCTCCCCCTTTGGCATTGATGGAAACCCTCAAAGGTTGAGCTAGACTACTTGGACCTCCAATTGTAGCATCCATACTACTCCTTTTCCCCCGCTTTGACATCAATTTCAAGGAAAACATGCTCCCCCTGATTTGTTGCAGTAATTTTTGGAGGTATCAAATATTCAACCAACACATACTCCCCCGCACAGGATGGACTCTCTTAGGTTGATAATGGGGTCACGCCCAACTTCTAGCGTAAATACTCAAAACGAGATTTTGCAAGCAGTTTAGTGAAGATATCATCAATTTGATCTTTGGATGGAATATAATGCAAAGAAACAATAGTGTTGGTCACTTGTTCCCTCAAGAAGTGATACTTGATGGGAATATGTTTGGTCTTGGATTGAAATACAGGGTTCTTTGACACATTGATTGCATTGGTATTATCACAATGAATTGGGATCGGTGCAGTATATTTTACCTCCAAATATGCAAGTGTCTGAATCATCCACAATACTTGGGTATAGCAAGTGGCAGCTGCAATGTATTCATCTTCTGTAGTTGATAAGGATATGGAACCTTGTTTCTTTTTCAACCATGATACAAGAGAATATCCTAAGAAGAATGCACCTCCACTTGTGATTTTCCTTTCATCCACGAAGTTAGCCCAATCATCATCTGAATAGACTGACAGTTGAAAATTCTGATTCCTAGGATACCATAGGCCATAGTTCCTTGTTACTTACAAGTATCTGAATATTCTTTTAATGGCTAATAAATGACTCTATTTAGGTGCAGCCTGATACCTCCCTACCATTCCAACAACATGCATTATGTATGGACGATATGTTGTGATATACAATAGGCTACCTATAATAGACTATAGTAAATCCGATCAACATCAAGTGAGTCATCATCCTTGCTTAACTTGCATCCAGTGACCATAGGTGTAGAATATTTATTTGAAACCTTTTCAACATTTCTCTTAGATATTTCTCCTGAGAAATAAATAATCCTTGAAACCTCTGAGTAATTTGCAGACCAAGAAAAAATGGCAGTTCCCCTATCATAGACATTTCAAATTTAGACTACATGGCAAAGGAAAACCATTGTACCGATGAAGCATTATTTCTTCTAAAGATGATGTCATCTACATAGACCAGCACGATGAGAAAATCATTATCCTTTGTTTTGATATATAGATTGTTGTCAAATGTTCCTCTCTTGAACCCTTTGTCTTGAATATACTTATACAATTTGTAATACTAGGCACAAGGAGCTTGTTTCAACCCATATAAGGCTTTCTTTAGCTTGCAGACAAAGTCAGGGTTATCTGACAGTTGGAAACCCTCTGGTTGTTCCATATAGACTTCTTCTTTTATATATCCATTTAGAAAATCTGACTTGACATCCATTTGATAGACTTTAAACTGTTTATGAAAAGCATAGGCAAGAAACATTCTAATAGCTTCTAATCTTGCTACAGGTGCAAATGTTTCATCAAAGTCTAATCCTTCTATTTGAGCATATCCTTTGAAAACCAATCTAGCCTTATTTCTTACAATATTTCCTTTCTCATTCATCTTATTTTTGTAGACCCATTTGGATCCTATTACATTTTTATTTGTTGGCCTAGGAACGAGCTCCCAAGTGTCATTATTTTCAATCAATTCCTCATTCATTGATTTTAACCATTTACATATTCATTGGATTCATTGAAGTTCTTGGGTTCCACCATGGATATGAAGGCCTTATGTGATTGCTCGGTGTCTTTGGTTATCCTTCTCCTGGTTTGTACACCTTTGTCTTTCTCACCAATTATCTAACTTTCAAGATGATTCTTTTGAGTAATTATGGAGGAAGGATTTGATGTTGATTGTTGTCTTGACTCTTCTTGTCTGGGTGTCTCTTCTCCATCTGATTCTTGGACCTGTTCATCTTCAGTTTCAGCTGTGTCCTTTGTAGTAGACTCAATATTGTTCACCTCTCTTACTGGAACTCCTTCATCAACCTTTAAATCAATGCAATCAACTAATTTATGCAATACCTTATTAAAGAATCTATATCCTTTACTATTGTTAGCATATCCTAAGAAGATGCCTTCATCATCCCTAACATCATACTTGCCAATATTTTCATTATTATTCTTTATGTAGCACTTACTCCCAAAGAATTTGAAGTGTTTGATTGAAGCAGATCTTCCATACCACAGTTCATAAGGTGTCTTGTCACTATGTGGTCTGAGGTGGGATTTGTTACGAATATGGACTGTTGTGTGTATTTCTTCTACCCAGTAAGTTTGACCAATGTTTTTCTCATTCATCATTGACCTGGCCATTTGTTTAACTATTTTGTTTTGCCTCTCAACTACTCCATTTTGTTGTGGAGTTCTTGGGATTGTGTATTCTCTCTTGATCCCATGTTTGTCACATAATTCCTTGAAATCACTTGACATAAATTCTCATCCTCTGTCTGATCTTACTGACTTTAACCTCTTTCTTGTTTGATTCTCAGTTAAAGCCTTAAATATTTTAAATTTCTCAAATGCTTCATCTTTTTATTTGAGAAAAGCAACCCAAGTAAGTCTAGAGTAATCATCAATGATCAACATAAAGTAGTTTTCCTTCCTTGTGCCTTCCTGTCTTGATGGTCCACATAAATCCATATGAACTAATTGGATTGGTTTCTTTGTTGAAGTAGAGCTCTTGGATTTAAACTGTGTCCTGGTTAGCTTTCCTACTTGGTAGGGTTTACACACAGAGTCTTGTGGCTTTGATATTCTTGGAAGATATTTTATTGCCTCAAGATTTTTGAGCTTGATTAAGTGGTCAAAGTTTATATGTCCAAGTCTCTTATTCCATAACCAGCTTTCATCATGTTTGCTTAAATGACACTCTTCTTTATATTCTTTCAGCACATATACATTATTTTTTATCCTTATGCCTTTAGCCACCACTTGACTTGAATTTACATATTTCATCTTATAATACTTGGAAGTGAACACCACTTCACATCCTCTGTCACAAATTTGACTTACACTAAGAAAATTATGTTTCATCCCATCTACAAGAAGAACGACCTGGGATTTTCCTTTACCATTACTCAAACTCACCATCCCTTTACCCTTGATTTTACCTAGTTCATCATTTCCAAAGGTTACATTTCTTGTTTTTCTTTTACTTGTAGACATAAACTTATCCTTGTCTACAATCATGTGCTTGGAACATCCATTGTCTATATACCAAGGGTATTTTTGTTTTTGAGATGAAAGTACTAGACCACATTTTTCACTATTTTTATTTTTCCATGTGTTGGCATTTATATCTAAAGGATTTATCCTTAGATCTCCCTTGTGTTGGAATATTGGTTGTTTTCATTGATGTCAACCCTAGTCATGGGTTTTGGACCGCAAGATTGATGAAGGTATTTGGACATGAAGGAAAATGCGCATGCAGATACAACACCCATGGATGGATAGTATACATCATGTTGTTTCCGATGGTATGTGGCATGTCACGTGAATCCTCATGGTTGAGGAGAAATGAATTTTTGAAGATGACAAAGTGAATTGAAGAAGGATATATATGTAGGCCCTGGAGATAATTAAAGAAAAGAATTACAAAATAAGAAAGTGTCAGGTCGGCCCTAATGTTAAAACAAAGTGACATAAATGGTATAAATAAACATCATTATACATTTATTTCATACAAGTCAAATTTTAGAGGAAATAAGAAGAAAAGAAGGTTGGATTTCAAGGGAGGATGAAGTATTTTGGTGATGTGTTCTAAGGTATGTTATTTTCAGGTCATCTTACTATATTTTCTATAACTTGTTTTATAGAATTATTCATATGATGAAATCTATATGGTATTGAGAAGACATATCAAGGTACCTCTGGTAAAAATTTCATCTCTTGATTCGTTATAATTATGGAGATACACTCTATGGAAGATAAGGTTTGTGACCAGTCCTGAAGCTAGTCAATAAACAGTTGTTCCAGTTAAAACAGTCATAAATTCTTCATCAAGAATCCAAATGATGTGGGACAAATTTCATTGGAAAGAGTACATAATTTTTTTTTGTGTGTGTGATTTTCATAATCAGATGTTAAATATTGAGCATGGGGCATTCTGTACACGTTTGATCTCCTGAATAGACCAGAATTGAATAAATTCTACCATTCTTTCTATAACTTCTTTTTGGGGAGGATTCAAGGAGTGAAACTTGGAAGAGTTTCAGAGAATACATTGAGTAATATTATATAGAGGATCAGAGTACTCCAAGAATTGAAGAATTGCAGAAATTGAAGAAGTCTCAGGAAGCATTATCAGGTTTTATGTGATGATTGGTTGATGGTGATGATTTAATGTAAAGTTTTATTATCTCTCATATATTCTTGGGAGTAATGAAGGGGCAAGGATGGAGAGTTCAAATCTCTCTTGATATTGGAGGATTGTATCTTCCTTTTGGAGTTTTATCCCTCCCTTTACATTTGGAAGTTGTAGCTACCTTTGGAAGTCATTACTTCCCTTGAACAATAACTATTGATTATTTCTCATATATTGTGCATGGTGTATTGTGGTGTATTGGTGTAACTCTTATA